>JAMPIV010013742.1:0-213709 GCA_024509875.1 Oreohelix idahoensis | reverse complement strand
TATGGGTGGGTTTGTGGGTTATTGTTTTATGATGGTGGTAGTGGGGGTTGGGGGGGGGGGGGGGGATAGGGGGTTTTGTAGGGGGGGGGGTGGGGTGTTTGGTTGTTGGGGTTGGGGGGGGGGTGGGGGGGGGGGGGGTCAAAACTGGGGGGATATGCGGTTCTCTAGCGAAACTGTTCTTGTTCATAAATATAATACCTACTATGCGTGTATTAGTCAAAGCATTCTTTTGATATCGAACCAGGGATTCTCACCTATACATGATCCCTTGGCGTTTTTGTAAAACCCTGCCATAGGGTCCCCTATTAGATAAAGAAAGAAAGTAAAAATTGTAGAATTTATCCATTGATTCGTAGATAAAAAAAACAGCAAAACAGATTAATAAATTTTATTTTTTTTACCAACAGAAAACTGCATGAAAGTATTGATAACATTTTTTTAATATCAAGAGTTAGATGTTTAAAAAATAAAACAGCCTAATACATTAGTGAGGCCGAATCCTTGAATCCTGTTTCTTCTCAATCAACAATTGTATTTCCTTTTGAGGAGGCCAAAGATTTTATCAACCAGTTACAGAAACAAATGGAATGTAGAACATCGGGGCACAAAAACCACAAAATGATGCTTACTAACGAGCTCCACAGAAGAGAACAAGTGGTATCCTTCAGACTCCGCACTGCCACAACAGGTTGAGATTACCATCTGTTTCAACAAGCTAAAGATAGGGGAAACTACCTATCAGAGTAACTGTGCACTGATAAAATGACTGCTGAACATCTGCTTCAAAGTTGCCCCTTATATTGTGGGTAACAAGAGAAAGATGCAATAGGACCGACGCCAGCTCCTTTCGTGAAAAGCTTTACGGGGATTCAATATCCTAAACTGACTACTGCTATACTTTGAGAACATTCAAGTGGACGTCTGAGAGTGTACGAAGAAAGAATTCCAGTAGGTTTTTTTTTTTTTTTTTTTTTAAACTAGATACAAATATCATGTTCCGTTTTCCTTTCTTGCTTTGGGTTTATTGACCTGAGAAAGTAATTAGCCAATCTCATCCCCATTCACAACTTTTTCGTTTTTTTTTTTATTTTTTTTTTGTTTATATTTTTTATTTTTTTTTTTTTTTTTTTTTTTTTGTTTTTTTTTTTTTTTTTTTTTTTTTTTTTTTTTTTTTTTTTTTTTTTTTTTTATTTTTTTTTTTTTTTTTTTTTTTTTTTTGTTTTTTTTATTTTTTTTTTTTTTTTTTATTTTTTTTTTTTTTTTTTTTTTTTTTTATTTTTTTTTTTTTTTTTTTTTTTTTTTTTTTGTTTTTTTTTTTTTTTTTTTTTTTTTTTTTTTTTTTTTCACTAACATTACTAGCTTTTCAATATTTCAGTAGCCACAATATAGTACTTTTCAAATAGACCCAGAAACGGTACCACCACTTTAACAAGCTTCTGTTACACTGGGGTAAGCGTTTCCGCAGCTGAGAACCCCTGCCGATTAGATTTTTGACTGTAGAATGATTACTCCGTTCCCTTTACCCTGTAATGCAAACAAGGCCGAGCAACATTGAACTTGACAGAAAAGATGCAAGATGACGCGGTGTTAGTCCAGGTGGCTATATAATACGGTAAAAGGTAGGCCTCTTAGCAGTTCTGCCCGAAGGGGAGTGGATGTCACAGACTTCAGTACATTAAAATCTCACCTTTATGAGGTGAGATGAAAGGTCCCCTTCCTTGCCTGCTTTTTTGCTTTTCCTCCGGTAACTCTCGAGCAAAAGTCAGGTAACCATATTTACAGCTGGGTAGGCAGGAGAACGGTGAAGACTTGTTCAAACCCTGTCTCTTTTACCTCGAGAAGCAATAGCTCTAACACTTCATACACCAAGACACAGTAAAACACTCGCAGAAATCCAAAAACTACCAAAAAGTAAAGGAGGATATTAACCTGAGATCATACTGCAGAAGATTGAGATGGCTGGTCACAACTACGCATGGAACGAGAGGTGGCCAAAAACAAATCGGCTAATGGACTGGAATAAGACTGTGTTTTATTTTCTTTGATAGATTTTCACAGCCTTTTAATATGTTTTAGTTTTTCTCCTGCGTAACATCTTGGCTTATTTGAGGGTTTTTGCCTTCTTGTGACAGGCAGTGTTGTTTCAGCCTATACTTAATTAGTTTGTTATATCAGAGACGCAATTCCATTCGAACAATAAAAAGTAAAATAGGTTAACCGAAATAGTGTTGATAAACGAAGTCATGAAAAGGGACTTTCTAACTAGCTTTTACCATAAGCATGAGAATCCAATATAAAGGACTGGTCTTGAAAAGAACGCTAATATCGTGCAGTTTTTGACAAATACCTAACGTCCTGAGAAGGAATAATAGTGTCTGTTCATGAAAACCCTGAAAAGGACTGTTAATTACGAACCGCCGCTGCCCGTACAACTTCAGAAGATGGTCGAAGAACGCGGTGCCCGTGCACATGTTACAGACATCTCCACAGAGCGTATCCTGGAGTAGGGTGGGATGATGATGTGATCTGGGCCTCCGGAAAAGTAATGTTCAAAGGGCTGCAGGGACAATAAGGGTCATTTGGCCTTGCCCACACATCCAGTTTTGATTAAGCCCTAAGTGAAGGTTAGGCCTAGGGATCTGTCGAGTCTGCCGGAAACTGTTTAGTCCCTTTCCCTGCCTGACAGTACTTTCTAAGGTATTTGAGCTTTCTGAGTTCTTGCTAAGCCACCATCTCACATTTTCCCTAGGACAGCGAGCTACTCTGTCCAAGCGTCTAATCTTGTCACCCGTGAATGGCGAATTACAACAGTCAGATCACATCTGTGCGGTGGTCCCACACCCGCACATCTCTTCGCGCACGTATACTTTCTCTCTCTATGACAGTCTACACACCTTCTGCTGTCTAACTCCTTCTGATAGTCAAACCCTGCGTAAATACAGATTTTTTTCTCCATAGTGACAGGAGATCTCTGAATGAAAGTCGGACATCAAAACATGCGCACGACACTTTTATCATCTATTACTCCCCCTGCTATATGTACTAATACTCTATGATAGAGTGGATGGGGACGCACGACACATGAACGTATGCAGAGGATCTCTTGAGATAGCTAAATCATTATTGCGCAGCTATCCACACTTCTGTGACGAGCACGGAAGTCGCCACCGAACATAAGCGCCTGATAAATCACATCTCTAATCACCGACGAACTTGCTAGAGGGCAGGAGCCATGAGATATATCATGCAACTGTTACGAATTCTTAAAACCCAAGTAGCGAGTCAGATCACCACGCACAACAACCGCACTCAACTGAAGCAAAATCTTGACACACAGACGACTGCGCACATCAACTCAAAGCTTAAGAGATCGATGAGCGAGACCAAACTCTAAGTTCACACGAGCGCCACCAAAAGAGCGCTCAGCGTATTGCGCTAGAACTCTCCGCTCTTGGCCAAAAACACGAAGCTGCCTCATACTTTCATGTCTTCTATCTCGAAATCAAATGAAAAGTTCACGAGCATTAGTACACCCACTACGCTAGCGAGTACCTAACTGGAAGATTCTATAGCTTTGCGTCTCAGTGTTCTAGTTTTCACCAGCATACCACACACAACGAGTGATGACGTGTGGTAACAGGAGGAATGTTACTAAGTGTGAGAATAGGGATCTGTATTGTGATGACACTGCGGAATTACAAGTTGATGAGCGTGTCGAGCATACTGATGAGTCTCATAGTCTTGGAGCATGATAATCGAAATATATGGGAAGTTAAAACACTAAATTATGACATGAACTTTAGGGGGCCTCTGCGGGTAATTTTGTATGGAAAAACAATTAACATATAATTATTGGAGAATTATTATTGGCTTCAGCTGCGATTTGGGTTTGGCTTCGGTCTCACAGAGAGTCTTATTTTCTCATGGGTAGTAATTTATATTAAATAAAATTGATCTACTCAATATACTCTAAATAGATTTAAAGCATCTAGAATGCTGAATGTTTTATGTTGGCTGGAGATCTTATCCCGTGTGCATTAAGTGGCAACAACAAGACTAACACAACAGTATTATGAATATCCTCATACACTTCACTTCATGATCACAACTTCAGGCGACATCTCCAATAACAGAATAATTCTGAGACTCTTTCGTGAGAGCAGTGAGTGTTAGGAGTTGGGGAGTGTTAAGTGTTATGAGTCAAAAATATTGGATGTAAAAAAATCATTTGAATTTTGAAACTATGGGTATTACTTAACATATCGTTGAGTCTATTATATGTGGGAGGTGTGTGTGGATTTATTTTTGTGCACTCATTAATGAAATTGTTTTAATTTGGTGTTGTGATTGATGTAGACTGATACACATTTCGTACGTGGCTGGTTCACTTAAGGGCAGACGACGGAGCGGACGATAAGACACAGTGCACAGGACAGGCACAGGCACGAGACAACAAGAGAGTACGGAGTCAGACGGACGATCAGAGTGGTCTGCATCTGTATGTGGGAAGTGTGATCTCATATACAATAGACTGACATACAGGGTGCACTCTGGGTTGGATGTGACAAGCAGCTCGTGGTGATGTTCTGTTAGGTATAACAGAGGTGGGATAGCGTGACAGGAGCATTGATGGTAGTCTCTTACACAGGTAGCAGAGAATGGTGATATGTGGGGTATCTGGGAGGGGGGGATCTAGAATGTATTTATATATCTATCTATGAGGAATGATTGAGGTCCTCATGAGAGAGACAGCGATTCTATGGGCAGAGGGGAGTGAGCATGATGATGGAGTTACTACGACATATTGGAACGTGAATGTATTGTGTATCTATTGGTATACGATCTGTATGAATAAGTCTATGGTCACACAGAGTGATGATGATGAGAAGAGGTATATTGTCTGTCATCTATATAGATGGAGGTGGACAGGTGATATGAGAGGGGATGTGTTATTGTGGGGGTATAGTCTGTGTGATCTCTGTGATCATCTCTAGCAGAGTGTCTCTGTTACATTCTAGAGTTGTGATGCACTAGGATTCTATGGTGTTGCGGGGAGGGCACACTGGTATACACAGAAGGGGGTGAGAGCGGTGGTACGGAGGGGGAATTGATGAGATTGGGAGGGAATGGGGGGGGAAGAAATTATGGGGGTAAGTCATATATCTCTGGGGGGGGAAGTTTTGTTTAGAGGAAGGAATGGGGGGGGGGGGGGGAGAAAGGGAGAGATGGAAAATGGGGTGTGAATGTTATTGGTAGTGGAAAGTGGTGGATTGAATTTGGGGAATGATTGGGGGGGAATGTTGAATGAGAATTAGAAGGAGGGAGTAGATTATATTGGTTGTAATATGGAATGGGAGGGTGTAGTGGGATGATTTTATTTTTAATGAAGTCTTCACATCACAATATCAAATTATAATGAAGAAAAAAAATATATGTTAAGACAGTATAAAAATAATAATTGAAAACTTTCATATGATTATACCTTGTATATATATATATATATGGTGTGGTGTGTGTCGCTTTCTCTCACTCCAGATTAATGGGACTTGTAATCAGAGCTTATAAAAGGTATTCGGAAAGTCTACAGTTGTATGTAATAGGGAGGGACTCTGAGCAATTTTTTTTTACAGATCTTTGCGTGGGAGCACCTCATACAGATCGTTCCAAATGAGCAGCATGGTTCGCAAGCGAGTAAGCTCTAATAATCTATGAACAAGTCAAGCTCATGAGCAGCAGATATTAATGTGGGACACTGGGCAGAAACGAAGCGAAGTTTGCTAATTTCACTCTTTTACAGCAAATTGTTCTCTTGAATAAGTCAAGCCTAGGTTTGGGGATCTTGTAATTTGTTTAAGCGTGAATCTGCGTATTTCATTGTTTTCTTGACCTTGTATGTGCTATGGTCCTCCTATGCTTGTCCAGATGAAGGCTATGGACCCCTTTGATTGCCAAATGAAAGCTATGTGCCCTTTAATTGTGCACGTCGATAGGAGTCAAACAAAGACAGATGGGACCCAAAGAAGAT
This sequence comes from Oreohelix idahoensis, assembly GCA_024509875.1. Classification (NCBI taxonomy): domain Eukaryota; kingdom Metazoa; phylum Mollusca; class Gastropoda; order Stylommatophora; family Oreohelicidae; genus Oreohelix; species Oreohelix idahoensis. The sequence goes on along the minus strand of JAMPIV010013742.1, from coordinate 207,684 downwards.
GCAGTAATAGAGAATGCAGTCAGCGACCCATAGCTTGACTGCTTGCGTCAGGGTCAGCGAACCAGAGCTCACCAAGACCCTACTCCACCTCCAAGTGGTGGTCCTGGAAACAGGCTGCATCACTGCAGTCTGGCTGAGAGAGTAGGGATCGAAGTGGGAAGGCAAAACCGGGTGTGGTCCAAAAAATGCCGTGCCTGAAGTCGGATGTATCTGTGTCGGCCGAAAGGTGCAGAAATTCGCAGCAGCTCCGGTGTAAACAGACACAACGCAACCAACGTCCTTTTCAGGACGAACGAGGAAGAAGGAAGAAGAAGAAACAAAGACAGATAGATGCTCGAACCTTTTAAGAATATCAAGATCTGGGACAGCTGTAGTGTTCATTTATTCATTACAGTCCAGCCTCAATATGGGACACAGGCCTTCAGCAATGTCACGCCAAGCTTTCCTTGTACTGTGCCATCCTTTCAAGGTCTGCCCATGGTCTATGTTATTCCTTTAATTGTCCAGTCCCTTCTCTTTGTGTTATAAGGACATAGTTGGGAGCCGAGCTGTTGTAATGGCTGCAACTTTTTACTTGCGACCAGGTTTTCAATGTTCAAGCCCGGGTGTCAGCGTTTGAAGGAATGTTTACCACCGGGAATTTGACTGAATAACCTGAACGGCTCCTGCACATAAACCCTCTGTGGATGGGAAGGGGCGAAGCTCCTGACCGGGTTGGAAGGAAAGTCCACTGACCCCCCCCCCCCCCCGGCCCCCCCCCCCCCAGCCTCGCAATGACAAGTCATTGGGCCAAAAGGGCTGGAAAGCTCGAGTGCCGCTGGTTAGAGAAAAAAAAAAAAAAAAAAAGGACATAGTTACAGAACAGGAAATTGCAAGCACAGGCCGGGTGCAGGGTATTTATTGAGCCTGATCTAGGGAACTTGCTGAGCTGGAGCAACTCTCTGGGGTTTGTAAGAAAGCTCTAGAAGCACTATCACAAAATAAGACAGAGGGGAAGAAAGCAGGGTTGTGGAGTCTACCACAAAATTTCCCGACTCCTGAAATTGTAGAAGTCCGACTCCCGGCTCTAAAAAAACAGGTTTTGAATTGATTTATATGACAGAATTCGAAATCGGAGTCCGGAAATTTTTGACCTAAACCGATTTCACTAAAAACGACCGGACTCCACGACTCCGACCCAACAGCCATGGAAGAAAGTGTGAAAAACTCGAAACCCCTGGGGAGGTGGGGGGGGGGGGGACGCTCACACATTCAAAAATTATAGAGATTGAGTAGGGGGGGGGGGGGGGAGAAAGATAAGCCTTATAAGGAAATATGAAGAGGTTGACAGAAGCATAGTCTATCACGGTGCACAGCAATAAGCTGAGAAATGATGCATGCTGGGGAATTCCATTACAGTGTGAAACTACGATACAGGAACTTTCTTGGTGTAAATATCCGAAGATCAGTGAATGTTGTCAGTGAAAATAAATTTACTGTACCACCTCAACGGTTTTCCGCTTGGAATTGCGGGAAAAAAAAACATACAAGTTTAAAGGGATATATACTATTATTGTTGTTACCAGTGCACCGAGGTCAACACTTGATGTATTAAAATGTACCCACTAAGAGGAGCAGAGAGTACAGTGTTTCAGCTGTCTGCGACAAGTGGAGTTCATCATCGACTTTGAGCGTCAAAGATTTGAAACGCGACAAATATATAAGCCGCATGTGCAACTTAAATATGGTAACAAAAATGAATCATGCTGAGAGGGCTTTTTGGACGTTATGACGTAAGCTTATACTTCGTCTGAGCGTAGCAGTTGTTACAAGATGTTCGAAAGTTATCCTGCGCGCCCCTGTTCCCAATATAAAGAATAGCCTTATCCATCTGTCACTTTTGTCTCATCTATTACAACCAAAGTTGTAATCTTATTTTCGTGGCTCGTTCAGACGAAGGAATTATTGTGCGCCTGTTGAAAGAATCTCCATTTCCCCCCTAAAATTATATATATATATATATATATATATATATATATATATTTTATATATATATATATATATATATATATATATATATATATATATATATATATATATCCATTGTAGCCTCCTGGCTCATCATAGATAAACTTTCGTGCCACTGTTTCCATAATTTTGAAGCAAAATGGAAATGACTGACATTACCCCAACGGAATTTTGAGCCCGTCATCAGGGTGTGCACCAGAAAGAGCACAACGTAGTTATTTCTTGCCATATTTTGGCGGACCACTTACTCGTAAACTACTGTGCGTGAATTCATTTATCGTACGACACGTACGCCAGGACAGACCTTTTTTTTTTTTTTTTGTTGATTAGTGTCTCACCAACAGCCGTTAACAACTTTCAACACAACATGGCATATTCGTGCATCGATCAGTAAGTAACACAACTCGTCTCATTATGATTATCATTGATCTTGTTAGTGAAATGATACCCAGTCATTGAAGTTCCCATTATGGGAGGAGGGTTTAATCCAATTTAATGCCAGCACGAGCAGTGTTCACAAGACTGCATGGCGCTAACTTTTCCAGGGCGCTTCTGTTGACTCATCACCGGATGCGAAGATGGCACGGGTGTAAATGATCTCATCACATTGGCGGTGTCGTTTTCAACACGGTCACCATATAGGAAATACCCTGTGAATCTCCCTTGACAGGGAAGCACCCCGGACAAGGAGAAGCGAAGGCAGTTTTGACGGAACCAAAGCCGCAAAGAATAGACAATCAATCAATGCGCTTTAGCTCCCAGGGGTGCATATTCCTTCAGCAAACACGTGCAAAGTCCCCCTGTCGCGTGCCATCCACTCAAGGGTGTTTCCATGTCTGTTTTATCCCTTTTATTTCTGTCTTCATTTATCTTCTCGTGTGTTCTTCCGTCTGCCTCAGCTTCTTATGCCCAGTGGATTCCAGAACAAGAAATGCCTTGTAATGCTATCAACAGAGGTTTCTCAGTGTGACGGATATCAAAGAATAGACACAGTCCGCTATAAACAGTCAAGGTTATGGATATAGACGCGTGGTTGTCTCATAACCATGAGACAGATGTCGTATTGAAGCCTAAAGCATCATGCCCTTGCTGGACTTGTATAACATCATGGAAAATGTACATCTGCATGTAACGCGTCTAGAAATATCAACAAAGAACTATGGTGTACGATTTGTGTCTTGTGTCACCAGAATAGCTCCATTACTCCTGTTTAGAGTTTCTTGCTTTCTTTTTCCACTTTTCACCGAGCAAGTAAGCCCGTCAGCACACACAGACGTTTGAAAACTATAATTAACAAACAAGCGTATTAAAAAGTGATTACTGAATTTTTTTTAAAAATTATTATTATTTATATAAATAAATTATTTAAAACAAAACCACTGAATTAAAATAACTAAGTAAAATAATAATAATATTGTTTTTTTTTAATCTCTGCAGGGTATCGAACATTAGCTAGGAAATATTTGTAAAGTAGTCATAATTCTTAAGGTGTTTCTGGCTTACCTTGTATTAACGATTGCGGAATACACGTTATGTGTGTAAGTTCAATACAATCAGATGGAAATGTCAATAAATTTTCTTTTAAAGTAAAATTAATTACTAAGTTTATTATGATTATTATGATTATTATTTTGGTAAAGTGCGATCAGGTGTATTACTGATGGCCTGCCCGCCGAACGTACCAAACAGTGACATTATCTATTCCATACACGAAGCAGCCAGTCGATAAAGCTGCGAAACATTTGAATGCTCGTACACCAAGAACGGGTCCAATAATGTTACTGAAGACATAGAAATCTCCTTTGACCTATCTCAGACTTACAAAATGATGCTACTTTAGAACAGCAAACATTACAACCAGAAAAATACAAGCTTTTATAAATGGGTGTTTGTGACAAATAAAAGAATGGGTCAGAGTGGCTAAGCTTAACACTGCCATTTTCAATTGGTGCTTTTCTTGAATTCTTCTTTCTTTGTCATCGTTATTTTATCATCTCCTTTCTTCGATAAATTGATGTAATATTGACAAAGTCCCAATAATAAATCACAGACGTAAACTAGCAACTTCATACATATACTGAAGGTCACTTTAGTACGTGAATGTTACATGGTAGGTATTCGTCCCTACAATTTGTTGATAAGCTTTACTGTTCAGTATTATTTTTCCTTTCTCTCTTGTGCAATATCCTTGACATATGTTTATGGATATATGATATAATGTGAAGTCAGTCCTATTGTATGGCTCTGAGACATGGAGAACAACAAAGACAACAACCAAAAAGCTACAGACTTTCATAAATGGGTGCTTGCGTAGAATAGAGGGATTAAAATGGTATGACAAGGTTACCAACGTGGAACTGATGACAAGAACTAGACAAGTGCCAGTGGAACAAGAGATGAGAAGAAGGCGATGGATAGGACACACACTGATGAAACCTGTTGATAGCATTACAAGGCAGTCCTTGTTCTGGAACCCCCAGGACAAGAGAGGCAGAGGTAGACCAAGAAGCACATGGAGAAGATAGCTGGAAACAGAGGTGAAAATGATGAGGAGAACGTGGAAAGAACTTGAGATGATGGCACGTGACAGGAGGACTTGGCATGTGTTTGTTGAAGGCCTATGCTCCTTTGGGAGTGGAGGGTTATGATGTTTATGTAAACGAAGCTAGGCAAACGGGTTTTTTCTTCTCCCGGGATAATTTAGTTTTGCTTCTTATGTAATTCTGTGGAAATCCGTAGGAATACTGATCCCAACGTAGGGTTTTACTCAGCATCGTCAAGCTATGTTAGTACTAACCTTTTTTTTTTTCCTCCTGGCAAAAGTATGCATCTGCGGGTAATGTAGTTCACGTTAGAAACGGCGTCGATAATGGTTTGGCAACGTTATGTTTTACCACGATTTTGTATTAGATGTAAGCATGATCGCTGGTGGCATCATTATAGAATCTTTCCCATATCAGTTATCACTGAGAGGATCATAATTTTGATTACGGAATTTCGGCACGAACCCACAATTTGACATGTCCTCCCAAGTTATTGAGTTGTTCTTTTTTCCTTGACCAACATGACTGCTTTAACAGTGCAGGCATCGCGTAAGGGGGACCAGTTCCAGTGGTGTCTCCATTCTCAATAAGCAGCGAAAAGTGAAATAATGATGATTCATTTATTTTTGCCGGATGTTGCATTTTGTATGATCCATAAAAGGTATTAAAAGAACTTGAGACAGAAGTGAAAATGGTGAAGCAGACGTGAAAACAGCTTGTGCTGATGGCACGTGACAGGAGGACTTGGCATGTTCGTTGAAGGCCTGTTCTCCTTGGGTATTGATTGATTGATTGACAAAAGTTTTTAGCGACGATTGCTTTATACAGGTAAAGATTATCAGTACACGATTATATGGTGTATTCCACTGTATCTTTGATACAGCATACCGGGAGACCCAGGACTCATTGATTGATGACTATCTGCCTTTTTTTGCCTGATACACTTCCATGCATGTCGAAGATGATGTGTGGGGGCTTTACTATTTTAGAGCTGACACTTGTTTGTAAATTTGAAGAAAAAAAATAGAAGTTGAAATGAAAGCAACTAGATCTTTATTTTGTCCAATTATTTCCTCCTACAGCAGGGTCAGAAGCCACCGGAGTAGGCACGGCCCCTAGCGTGTACCTAAGGGAGGACCCCATATGTGGGACCCAGCTTGAAAACCAGAGTGAACTCAGGGCACCCACAGCAGACAAGGCTGCTTTTTATTTGGATGCTGCCCTCGCTTCTCGCGCTGCCGTTGGTAAGTATCTGAGTAGTTTTGTTTTGGTTTTGTGTGTACCGGGCTTGTGATCTTGCGCGTGTGTGTGATTGTTTGTAATTTTTATTTATTTATTTTTAATCAGCGGGGAAAGAAAAAGAAAACGTCTTTGATAAGCAGAGAAAAATAAAGAATAGAGACTCACAGTTTTGTGCCTTTGGGGGCCAATCCATATAAGACGTCCACAAAATTCTGGCATTTTTTTACCCTCACCTGCCCCATGTCCACCTCTGTCCAATTTTGATTGACACTTCCCGGCCCCCCCCCCCCCTTTCCTCTTTGTAGACGTCCACTCCACACGGTCTTGATTAAACACATAAGCTTAAATTTTTAATTATCTACATATACTTAAAAATCTAGTTATGAAATCACAATAATTGTGATGTCGGTTCCCAGAGAGTTAATATACTAAGGTTGTTTGTTCCAGAGAACAGGAGCATAGAAGTTAAAACCTCTTCGTATTAGAGATTTTGAGTTTAGAAGGATTGGCAGTCCCTGGCAAGAGGGACAAATTTCGAAGAACGTTTATTTGGGCGCAGCTGGACAGAAAGAAGCTTTCGAAGACAAGAGGGTTTGTTACTCTTGATAGTTATGTATGTGAGTGAGAGTTGCTATGTGGTTTGTGAATTGGACGTCCACTTTAAACGTAAATACCCCTCCCCCCTATGTCCACAGTTGTCCACTTTTCACAAAGCCCTCCCTCCCCCATCTTCGGTGGACGTCTTTTATGGGATAGCCCCTTTTCTTGTTTGCCTGTTTAAAAAGATCGTTTGTGCTACTTTATGATTCAGAAGTAGATCTTAACTTTTCGGGTTATTTAAAACTCAAAGGTAATTTCTAAGAAATATTGTAATTGACAGTTGCTGCTTGAAATTTATAGTCACTTTTCTCGGTAAGCATTTGTCTTCTCGCGTTGGTATCGAATGCAGTTGAGTTTTTGAGCTGTGGTCATTTTTTGCGCTGGACTGCGCATGACTTGTCTTGCTTTTGGTCGATCGGTTTCCGCCCACCACTAGTGGAGTGAGCGATTTGGAATGGCGAAAGAGATGCCTCGTTGAAGAGGGGATCTCCGCTATTTTTTGTTCTGTCAGGGATGTGTAGTCCTCTTAATGGATATTTCGTTTATTCGAGATAATACCTCTAGTGTATTTGCACATGCCGGGAGGCATAATATTTCTGTGTATTTCCGGAAGGCAAGGTAAATTAACATTTTCATTAACTCTATCGATTTTTGGTCGTGAACGATTTCTGGTTCATAGCCTGTCTTCGAAAGTCGTCGTCACGAGATGTTTTTTCCTAGCTCACATGTCGCTGTATTGTGCTGCATCGGTTGATGCAGGTCCCAAGGACTATTACTTGCTACTTGGTTACCTGAACTAGGTTTGAAAAACCTTTGTTATCTAGAGGATATTTTTTGAGGACATTATTTATACTTCGGCAGACGTGTCTGTCTTGCTGAAGTCAGACTAAGGAGAGTGAACTGATCTCATACATCTGGTTATCTCCTGGCTGTTATAGAAAAGGATGGAGTTTTTCACCTGACTACATTTACAGCACTATGAAATATAACATGCATCTGACTCATCATTGTAATGCTGTCTACCGTCTATTGCTGTATTGAATGTTGCTGTGATAATGACTGTTTGATGTGTCTACATATTCGCGTAACCATTTTGTCACTGTGGCGTCCACAATAAATAATGAAGAAAAACGTCAACGGCTGTTTCAAGAATCATTGACTTTATACGTCGTGAGTTTACTGACGTCCTATGTGGATTGCCCTGTTATTTTTGTATGAACATTGTTTTGACTGAACACATCTGCACACTACACAAAACCAGACATGCGGATACCATCCATCATCATATGGCATCACGCATCATTTGGTGGCCATAAGCTGGTTTGATTCTGGTACCAGCAAACACGGGGTCCCTTACCCACTTCATTTTCAACAAGAATTCATCAGCATCCTTCAAGAAATTAACATTCTTCAATACAGTCAACATCTTCACCATTTTCAAAGTACTCGGCGTTGCCCGGTAAAAGTCAAAATTTCAATTTTTTGACGGAAACAAGAATTTGACAGTACCCGGCGTTGTTACATGTTGCCGGATAACTCGGACTGCTGTTATCTTTTACGCAAGTCAAGCAAGTTGCTGCTGTCAAGGTTCCAGTGCTGTCGTTTTTGTGAAGGTCAAGTGCCGGTTGAAACGGGTTGTTTTCTCAAGAAGGCCAAGTACCGATTTCCATCAACTTACTTTTGGATTAGAAGGTCAAGTGCCGAAACAACTCAACACACACAGTATTTCAGAAGCTCTTGTACCATCGTGTTAGCAGTGGAAGCAGTTCAGATGTGCCATCATCGTTGGAGCTTCGCTCTTTAGGACGTTGATTGACATCCGTTTTTTCTGCTGTTCGACGATTGGAAGCCTATAAGTTAAGTGGCCTGTTTGTATGTAAACTGTGCCCTTATACTTCTGCTGAGTCTTCTGTGTATCATCTCATTCTATATGTTATATGTCTATATGTTATTTGTATATTTATATGTTTATATTTCAGCGGGTTCTCGGTTGGGTGGTGTCTCCGTTAGATTATGCCACGTCATAGAGGTCGTCTATTGTGAGCGTTTTCTGTAGGGTTTGCAAATTTCCGATACTGGAATTTGCTAAGCGACTTCTGTTGCTATTTATGTTAGCTGTGATGACATGTTTTAATATTGTTTTCGTTATTATTTCGCATTCTTTAGTTTTGTTTTGATTTGTTTGTATTTGTTAGCCTACTCTTGTCTATAATTTAGTTTCATACAACATTTTTGTTTATACACTGTGGTGTCATGTATTTTGTTTAATTCTATCGTAGATATCGTCACATTTTTTGTGATATTTCATTAATTTCTGCTTTATTTTTAGTTGATTTCTGCGAACGTTTTTGTATTGTTGCTGATCTTTGTTATTGTTTACATTGTTATTGTTTACATTGTTTGCATTGTTTACATTTTCAATGTTTACATTCTGCATGTGTTTACATAGTCATTGTTTACAGTTATAGTAATTAGTTAATGGGCTATGCTAATGCACTGTTACTACTACACTGATGATAAATGAATGATGAATAGTGTTTTGCACTATTGAATGAGAAGTGCACTTATGATCAAGAATTGATTGGTGATATTTCATATACAAGTTCTTTGATTGGAGACTTGTTTCCCACAGAGACTGGGATAATATAAGGTGATGTGAATATACAAGTGCTTAATTAAGACTTGTTACACTTAGGTTTGAAATAAATTAGTTAATTATTTCAGGTTTTGGACGCATATGTTAGACAACATGTCTACATTTGAGCACTTTATTGAGCAGGGTAAATTGCTTGGGAAGACTGGTGATAAGTTAGAAGAATTTGCAACTGCTCGATATGATAAAGCAATGGAAGCTGAACAAAAGAAACTGCAGATGCAGGTGGATGAAAAAAGATTCCAAATGGAAATGGAAAAACAAAAAAGGGAATCAGAAGCTGAGGAAAGAAAACTCCAGCTAGAGGCTGAAAATAAAAGACTTGAAAAAGAGGCTGAGAATAAAAGACTTGAAAAAGAGACTGAAAATAAAAGACTTGAAAAAGAGGCTGAAAATAAAAGACTTGAAAAAGAAGCTGAAAGACTTCAAATAGAGGCTCAGGCTGAGGAGAGAAGATTACAGAGAGAATCTGATGAGAGGAAAGAGAAAGCAAAAATGGAACATGAAGAAAAGGTCTTAGCTTTAGAGTTGGAAAAATTGAAATTGATGAACATGAGTAATGGTAATGATTCAAACAAGGGTTCATCTTCTGGTAAGGCTAATAATGATACTTTTAAGATTAAGTTGCCAACTTTTAGTCCTTCCAGGGATGACATAATGTTCTATCTGGACAGATTTGAACAAGCATGTACAGCTCATAACATAGACAAAGCAAAATATGTTTATCAGTTATCAGGGATACTGACAGGTAAAGCTCTAAGTATATTAAATATGGTGGATGAACCTGATAAGAACAATTATGAGGTTGTCAGGGCCGCTCTGTTAAAGAAATATCAGCTTAACGAAGACGGCTATCGTCTACAATTTAAAAACATGTTACCTGAAAATGGAGTTGAATTCTCCGAGTTTATTGCAAGAATACGCATTACTTTCTCACGATGGGTTGAACTATCTAAGACGGAAAAAACTTATGAAGGACTTATGGACTTAATACTTAGAGACAAAGTCATGTCGTCTGTCAATGAGTCTTTCCTTGCTTTCCTTCATGAACGTAAACCTAAAACAATAAAAGAAATGGAAGATTTCTGTTGCCAATACGTAACTGCACACCCACACATAACCATGGGTAACTCTAAGGTGAAAGAAGGTTTACCAGTTGCTTCGGCAGCTCCGTATGGTCAAAACTTTGCTCGTAGATTCCAACAAAATTTTGATAGAAAGAGCAGCGGTAATTTCTGTCAAAATCATGGAAACCAATTTCATGGGGATTCTTCTTCGAAGAATTGGAGACAACCTGATAGTGGTCGTTACTATCATCCTAATAATTATAAGCATTTCAAAAGAGGATATGGTAATAGAGGTTATTCCTGCCGAAGACCTCAGAACCAAACAAATAGATGTTCGCATCAATGTGAACATGATAGTAATCGTGGAAACTGGAATTCGAACCAGGATAACAATTACAATAGAGACAATAATAACTGCAGAGATAATAATAACTCTGATAACTTCAGAGGTAATAATAGTCGGGGTAGATCTCAACACAAAAAAAAGAGATATCAGCAGGCTAATGCTGTACAACAGGAAACTGAGGGAGCCTGTAATCATGTTGTTGATAATAAAAACTTTGACGCTGTCACTGGTTCTGCTTTTGACTTTGAGAGAGCAAACAAATGCCCCCAATGCAGTACTTTATTCGAACCGGGTACCATAACTACTTTGAGTTGTGGTCACCCACTTCCCGCTCTTCCTGCTGCTGTTGCGCATGACGGGAGGGGTTCTTTAATTCTACATAAGGGTCTTGTTAATGATACTCCGGTCTCACTACTTTTCGATTCCGGATGCACCACTATTGGTGTTAGACAATCGCTTGTAGATCCATCTTGTGCTACAGGAAGGGTTATTAAATGTGTCACATTTGGCGGCACTCTAGAAAAATATCCTACTGCTGTAATTCGCATTGCCACTCCTTTCTTTACTGGAGATGTGCATGCTTGTCTCTTACCTAATCCTATTGCGGACCTTATTATTGGTCGTATTCACGGAGTTAGGGAGTGTACCCCACAGCAGATTGCTGCTTGGGAAGATAATAACATGCAAGCTACAAATGCAGTAGTTACAAGAGCACAAGCTCTACAAACACCCGAAACTTCACTGAATAGTGATAATGAAGTTGATAGCCAAGATAGTCACTTAGTGATCACTCGTGACTCTTTCATAAAATTGCAAGAAGAAGATCCTTCTTTAAAAAAATTCTTCGTTCTTGCGAAGAAAGGTGATCCGAATCAGGATACAAATAGAAAATCTTGGATTGCAATGAGAAACGGCGTACTTGTACGTATGGTACAAGATTCGACTACGTCGGCACATTCGCAAATTCTTGTTCCCAAGAGCATGAGAGTGCAAATATTACAACATGCTCATGACTCGCAATGTGCTGGACATATGGGTTTTTCCCGTACGAAGTCGAGAGTCCTTGCGGCTTTCTTTTGGCCTTTTGTCAATAAGGACATTCGTATTTACTGCCGATCATGCAAGGTATGTCAGGAGGTCAAATCTAGAGGACCACGACATGCTGCGCCTATCCAGGCTGCTGACATTCCTATTCGGCCGTTTCAGAAAATGGCCATAGATATTATTGGCCCTTTTAAGGTCAAGTCGGCCAGAGGACATCAGTTTATCCTTACATGTGTCGATATGTGCACACGTTGGCCAGAGGCTATTCCTCTTAAGAGCATATCTACTACAGATATCGCAGATGCTCTTTGGTTGATATTTTCTCGCTTGGGGTTCCCCAGAGAAATATTGTCAGACCATGGCACTCAACTCATATCTGACACTATGTCACAGGTAATGTCTACCTTACATATTGAACGATCTCTCAGTAGTATCTACCATCCGATGTCTAATGGGTTAGTTGAGCGTCTGAATAGAACGCTCAAGACTTTGCTTGGTAAGATAACTGAAGATCATCCTCAAGATTGGGACAGGGTTTTACCCGCGGCTCTCTTTGCCTATAGAGAAGTCCCTAATGAACACACAGGATTTTCTCCCTTCGAACTTGTCTTTGGCGCGCGTCCACGCGGCCCTATGTCTTTATTACATGATCTCATCACTGCCGATGATATTAGCGATGAAACTCAATCCTCATATGAGTATGTCATTGCTCTTAGACAAAAGATCATTGAGGCATGTAAGCTAGCAACTGCTTCATCAGAAATTGCTAAAGAGAAGGCAAGACAGTTTGCTAATAAGAATAGATGTCTACGACAACTTTGTCCAGGTGACAAAGCATTCGTCCTACTCCCCAGTAGGGAAAATAGACTTCTTATTGCATGGAAAGGTCCGTATGCAATAGTCTCTCGGATTTCCGATGTTGACTATATGGTCGATATTGATGGAAAGCATAAAACTTTCCACATAAACATGCTTTCGGAATTTCACGAACGTCCGGACTATTTGCTGCCTATTTTCCAGGCAACGGATGATGCTCCTGCACCTCACGGTCATTATTCATCCCTGTCTGTCATACAGGATGAGGAAGCTACCTTCTCTGATGTCAACCTTCCCCTTCCAGTGGTTCCATTACATTCCACGGAATCTTGGAAAAACGTTTCTGTTTCTCCTAATCTTTCTGGTGACGAACATCGACGAGACTTGTCGATGTTACAAACATTTCAGGATGTTCTCACTGACATTCCTGGACACACAGATGTCATAGAACATGACATAATTCTTACCGACAATAATCCAATTAGGGTTAGGCCGTATCCTATTCCTATACACTTTCAGTCGCAAGTGGAAAAGGAATTGGATGAAATGATTCAATTAAATATAATTGAACCATCGACTTCACCATATTCTTCTTCCATGGTTATTGTCCGGAAGAAGGATAAGAACATACGAATTTGTGTTGATTATCGCAAATTGAATCAGGTCACAAAGTTCGATGCTGAACCGATGCCTTTGTTAGAAGATCTACTGATTAGACTTTCTAATTCTAGATTCTTCACTAAACTTGACTTGTCTAAAGGTTATTGGCAAGTGCCTTTAGCAGAGCATGCCAAACCTCTTACTGCTTTTTCTACACCTAGGGGTCTATTTCAATGGAATGTTATGCCTTTTGGTCTCATGAACGCCCCTGCAACTTTCGTTCGCATGATGCGTCGAATTCTGTCACATCGTTCGGATGTCATCGCATACTTAGATGACATCTGTCTCTTCAGTGATACCTGGGAAGATCACTATTTAGGGTTATATGACTTACTGTCCACTCTACGTGAGAATAATTTGACAGCAAAACCTTCTAAAGCTTTTGTTGGTTTTGGTGAAATCTCTTTCCTGGGTCATCGTGTTGGTCATGGTCTCTTGAGGACAGAAGACCACAATACTTCCAAAATACTGAACATCTCTGTTCCTAAAACGAAGAAACAAGTTAGGAGTCTCTTAGGTTTAATTCAATTTTATGGGAGATTTATTCCAAATTTATCTTCGATCATGGCACCTCTCTCAACATTGTTGAAGAAAGGTTCGCCTAATCTGGTCCGTTGGTCTGGAGAATGCCAATCTTCACTAGACCAAATCAAGAATATATTTTCTTCTCCTCCCATCCTAAGATTACCTACTCTTGATAGGACTTTTGTTCTTCGAAGTGATGCTTCATCCACTGGGATTGGAGCAGCACTGATGCAAGAATATGCAAATACTCTGCATCCTGTTATGTACATTTCTAGAAAACTAAACGCGGCAGAGAGGAACTACTCGGTTTTAGACCGTGAGTTGTTAGCGATGGTTTGGTCAATTCTAAAGCTACAAAGATTCCTCCTGGGCGCACATTTCATTCTAGAGACTGATCAGAAAGCTCTTACAGCTATTCAGACTAAGAATTTGAAGAGTTCGAGATCCACTCGATATGCTATAGCTCTTCAACCTTTTCACTTCACGGTACGAGCTATCCGTGGTGCGGATAATGTGATGGCTGACATTTTGTCTAGATGCCCACATGACTCTAACTAATACTTCTGTCCTATATTTCTATATATTACAGAGTCATAACACACCTATATTACTACAATAGATTAGCACATCTGTACTCACTTTATATGTACACACTATCGTGCTTTGTTGTCATCTTCTTCTGTTCGTTTTAAGATGATAGAGGAGGACTGAGTAGTTAATATAAGGGCCGTTAGTTTACTAAACAGCCACAATTATTAATAATGTATTGTACCTTATGAAGCATATTAGTTATTAATTAGCATTATATTGCTTGTACTTTCTCAGAATGTCATTGTTGAGCTGAGGACTTACCTTACTAGTATCAAGCATGACGAGTTCTAGATTGTGTACTTACCCTCGGAATACCAGAGCATATGTCCTGGATCGTCATGTAGTTTAACTTTACTATGTACTTATGTCATTACATGTCAAAGAATGTACTATTTAAATTTTCCTATCAGATTTGTACATCCATTTTTAAAGACAATATTAGAGTATGCTGTTTAATGATGATTATAGTAACTTGCATACGTATAGTGTGTTTACATGCTAACGTGATGTGTGTTGGTGACACCTCCCCGATGTGAATATTTTTTGAGACATATTTATTTTTCTGTTGAGGTATATCCTCACCAGACACTCTATAATTAGCCTCATGTTAGGCAATTTAATTAATTATCAGCGCATAATTCGTGCGTTTTGAGCCGCTTATCGCATGCTCTTTGATATTTAAAAAAAAAAAATATATGTTCCACATTTTTTTTTTATCGGGAGGAGGTGGTGATATGTTGCGTGATAAATTCTCGCAACATCATTTTATTACAATATCTATTTTATAACGCAAGGGCAACAACTGCTTGAAATTTATAGTCACTTTTCTCGGTAAGCATTTGTCTTCTCGCGTTGGTATCGAATGCAGTTGAGTTTTTGAGCTGTGGTCATTTTTTTGCGCTGGACTGCGCATGACTTGTCTTGCTTTTGGTCGATCGGTTTCCGCCCACCACTAGTGGAGTGAGCGATTTGGAATGGCGAAAGAGATGCCTCGTTGAAGAGGGGATCTCCGCTATTTTTTGTTCTGTCAGGGATGTGTAGTCCTCTTAATGGATATTTCGTTTATTCGAGATAATACCTCTAGTGTATTTGCACATGCCGGGAGGCATAATATTTCTGTGTATTTCCGGAAGGCAAGGTAAATTAACATTTTCATTAACTCTATCGATTTTTGGTCGTGAACGATTTCTGGTTCATAGCCTGTCTTCGAAAGTCGTCGTCACGAGATGTTTTCCTAGCTCACATGTCGCTGTATTGTGCTGCATCGGTTGATGCAGGTCCCAAGGACTATTACTTGCTACTTGTTTACCTGAACTAGGTTTGAAAAACCTTTGTTATCTAGAGGATATTTTTTGAGGACATTATTTATACTTCGGCAGACGTGTCTGTCTTGCTGAAGTCAGACTAAGGAGAGTGAACTGATCTCATACATCTGGTTATCTCCTGGCTGTTATAGAAAAGGATGGAGTTTTCCACCTGACTACATTTACAGCACTATGAAATATAACATGCATCTGACTCATCATTGTAATGCTGTCTACCGTCTATTGCTGTATTGAATGTTGCTGTGATAATGACTGTTTGATGTGTCTACATATTCGCGTAACCATTTTGTCACTGTGGCGTCCACAATAAATAATGAAGAAAAACGTCAACGGCTGTTTCAAGAATCATTGACTTTATACGTCGTGAGTTTACTGACGTCCTATGTGGATTGCCCTGTTATTTTTGTATGAACATTGTTTGACTGAACACATCTGCACACTACACAAAACCAGACATGCGGATACCATCCATCATCATATGGCATCACGCATCAACAGTTTTATGGTTTTTAATTATTATTATTAATTTTCTAATCCATGGCGCCCGTGTCTGGTATTTTGGTTACGATTTACCAGAGATACACCAAATAAGAAATAAGTTTTTATTTATGATTACTAAACACACACAAAAAAACAACAACAAAGGATGAATTGAATCGATCACATGGTCAGAACGTAAAGACACAAAGCAGGTAATACTAGAAAGAAGATGTGATGCTAAGACGCGTACAACAACATTGAAATAATTGACAAGAATACAAAAATAGTTGGCCCAAAATTTAGCCAAGAGGAGCTTTCATTGCATTGGAATATGTGTGGAAATCAAAAGAAATAAAATACTATACAAAAAATCAGAATCTGAAACTCAAATTTCAACTACTGTAAGATAGTGAAACATGAAGAATAACAAAAATAGCAACCAAAAAGTAGATTATGGACGATGACATTGAATGATCGTAATTCTCATCGCAGTTTTAATACCATGAATACAATTTTTCCTGCATTCATTGTGTACAACCTGCAGATGATGACGATGCTCGGTCATCCCACTTGCTGTTCACACTGAACGTGTATCAGTACAGGATAGAGAAGTCAAACACCAAAGCCGGGCTGCCTGGAGGTGAGTAAACGTGCATTTGATGTTCTTGTGGGTCCCATACTTTACATATAAATATCTGCAACGTTGTTTCTCATGTAGTGGTCTATAAACCCACGCTTCCTCTTGACCAGGTCCAGCATCATCAGCTGTCATCTCAACATCAAAGGTCGGCCGCAGTGGACCTCCGACGTTGTCTGTTTTTTGTCTTGGTGGTGCACTGTGATAGATTCTTTCGTGTCCATGATTTTATATTCCCACTTAAGAGTGCTGCCTTCCTCTTGCACGTTTGCCTTCAACCCTTCTTTCTATTATGGTCGTAAATAAGGTGTTACTTTTTTTTTTACATGACTAAAATACTTAACTGTCTAATTTTGACCTCTTTCATTATTTTTCACTTCATTCTTAAGTTTTCTATGGCCTCTTCGTCTGTTTTCTTCTCTTTCCATGAAACGTGCCCCATTCTTCTATGTATCCACATGGCAGAGACCTCAATTCTTTCTTCCAATTGCTTGTTCGTTGTCCATGTTTCTACTATTTTCAATGCGCCTTTAATATTATTGTCAGCTTTTCATTTCATAAACAAGCTGTTTTCCATAAATGTATGAAAAGTCATGAACATTCAACGCTGTGAACATTTCAAAAGCTGATGTAAGAATTCATCTTCTTCTATAACTTCTTTATGTTTTCTTCTTCTTCTATGAGACGTGGCCCATTCTTCTATATATCCACATCTCAAAGGCCTTAATTCTTTCCTCTAATTGCGTGTTCATTGTCCATGCTTCTCCTACTTTCAGTGCGACTTTAATATTATTGTTAGCTCTTCATTTCATAAACTTGCTGTTTTTCCATAAATGTAAGAAAAGTCATGAACATTCAACGCCATGAACCTTTCAAAAGCTGATATAAGAACTTTCCACGTGATGCCCTCCGATTTTGTTAAGCTGATCGAACTAGGGCTAAGCATAATATAGCTGTACGTCTTTACGTGGCACCACGTCGCCACCAACCTGTGCTAAGACTTACCTGAAACAACAACACGTGAAGGAAAAAAACCAACCGCTCAATTAAACCACTCTTTTATGTACGGTGAAATCGAATTGCAATTTAGAAACCCGTGTATTCGTGTACAGTTTTCCTTGTCTGTAAAATGAATCTGGAATTAGCTCTTCAAGGATATACACCCTCTTACGCTGAAATTGGAAGCAGTTCATTGAATTTATTAATTGAGTTTGACAGTCACGGATTACGCCATCTCAGCGAAGAACAATTGCTGAAGTGCTTGTGATATCTTTCGGAAGTTAATAGGATGACAAAGAGCACATTAATAAGGAATGTGGAAAATGCTGATATTCTATTTGAGACGTAGCATTTTTCTATAGAAATAAAGCGTGGTCTTGTCGACTTCTTCCCAACGTGAGTAAAGATCGTCATGCATTTTTGTCACTCAGCAGTAACAAACAATGCTGAGGCATGTCAGTTTTTTAGAGCATTCAAAGCATATCATACAGGTCAGTAAGAATAGTAAGTGAAGAATAACAAATGCGTCTGCAGAGACTTTGACCAACAATTCCATTCTGGCAAATCCGCCTTGTCGTGTAAAATATCACAGCTGTTTGTTGGTTTCTGGCAAGAAAATGTCAAATTCAGCAGTTATTTTGTTGCACTCTAGAGTTTCAATGTCATTATCATTTCATTGTATTTATGTCTAATTTTTGTATCTTAATGTTTTGTAACCGGGCTGGTTACAACATCAATGTGAGAATGTCTGTGTCCGTCGGTTGGCCGGGTCAGTTCAGTTAATTGTGTTGTGTGCAGGTAAATATTTTGACGTGCGCTAACTCTTTTATGTTCTGATTCAAGTCGTTACAGGCCTGTCCGCCTGAGATGGAAATTCTTGACCTTATTTTATTCTTCTTCCCAGTATTCGTTCGTACCCTTTTTATGTTTAGTGAAAAGCAACCTAGTATACTGGTTTGTCAAAGTAATCCACTGTAATATTCCAAAGAAAACTCAGCAATGTAGAAAAATAAAATATAGTTTATTAACGTGATTTGGAACAGCAATGTTATTGACACAATGGTGAAGTACTCATTTCTTGCTTACACAAAATAGTGAGTATCCAAAAATGCAAAGGATATATCCAACATGAAAATGTATCGAACAGAAGAAAATATAAACTGGTCTTGATAATCTCGAAGACGCAGTTCACCTATCACTATCTGTAAAATCCTGTAGTCTAATATCATGGAATCATTGGAATTATAAATCCTGGAATCATTGCCTATCGCCCACATCTCTTCTATTTATACAGCCCACTATTTTTTCCCGCCAATTTTCACACGATGCTTTCTTTTTCACACGGTACAAAACATCTACATTTGCACACGGTTATTCAGCTTTTTCCACACGTCTTTCTCTCTAACAACGGAAAAAATCCAGATTAGCAACTTCTCGCAAAACTTTCCATTCAAAAACATGCATTTACTATTTTGTTGTTCTGGTACAGCTTCTCTCAAAGCCGTGAACTTTTCATGATACTCTTTTCTTTGGTCTGTTGAAAGGTGTCAAAAGGAAATAACGTAATTGACTTGACTTTGATCCATTGTCACTGTGTTGATGAAATTAACGTAATTCTTCTTATTTAATAATGTAGTTCTTCAAAAATAATGTAATTCTTCTCCTTTTTACTTTCAAACTTCACTGTGTTGTATGTACAACTAACAAATGTAAAGGTTGTTGTAGTGAAGGTTGCTGTAATGAAGGTTGCTGTAGTAAAGTTGTTGAAGTGAAAGCTATTGCAACGAAGATAGCTGTAGTGAAAGTTGAAGTAGCAAAGGTTGTGGCACTGAAGATTGTTACAGTGTAGGTTGTTGCAATGAAAGTTGTTACAGTGAAGGTTATTGTACTGAAATTCGTTGCAGTGAAGTGTGTTGCAGTGCAGGTTGTTGTAATGAATGCTGTTGTAATGAATGATGTTGTAGTGAAGGTTGTTGTAGTGACACTTGTTGTATTGAAAGTGGAGTTCGTTGCATTGATGGCAGTTTTTGTGAAGGTTGTAGCACTGGAGCTTTTTATAGTCTTGGTTGTTGCAGTGAAGGATGCGGTGGTGAAGATTTGAGAAAATCAAAACGAATCGCCAATAAATAATAACGGTAATGAGATCGCGCAGGCTGGTTAATTTAATTATCGGGACAATGTTTCCAGAGAAGATGAAAAAACTGACAAGGGAAATCTAAACTTGAGAACGAAGAGCTTGACCTGCCAATTACAAGCTAACACCCTCGTTTCAGGCATCCCAATTTTTCACTAGTAACAAAGCAGAAATTGATTAATAGTATCCCTGTGGCAGACGAGTGTTACCAGAGCCAAATATGAATACGTGAAGGCTTAATCTCCAAATATAAATATAAAAAAGTGTCCAAGAAGGTATTTACGGACACCAGTAAACCATGCAATCAATCAATCAATACCCCTTAGCTCCCTTAGGAGCATAGTCTTCAAGAAAGACACGCCAACTCCTCCTGTCACGTGTCATCAGATCAAGTTCTGTCCATGTCTTCCTTATCATTCTAGAGGACCTTCTGTCTTGGGTGCCTAAGTTGATTGATTTTCTATATTTGACTTATCCATAGTGCTTGTTGAAATTTTTTTGTGGTAAAAAGTATTTTTACTGGATGGGGTAACCAGCCCCATGCCCAGCCCTCCTTAGTATCACTTTACGATATGCCTGGTAGGGTACAGCTTTACTATTCTTTGCTCCCTTTTCGAGTTCCAATAACACACAAGAGAGCAAGTCATGGACGTGGTGTAAATCACTCATTTAATTTCTCTCTTTTTTCCCCCCTTCTTGTTCAGCATAGAGCATTTTTTTTTTTTTTTTGCCTTCTTGTGGCGAGGCGCGTTCTTTTCAACCTATGTGGTTATATCAGAGCGCATTTGCCAACTAAAAATAAGTGCTGACTGCTAGCCCGATCAACGACAAACATTAGCTAGCCTACCTATTTGTTTTATTTAGTACAAACATCCCTATACGAGCATAGAGGAGCACTGTGGCTGGTCCATTTATAGGAAGCTCGGACCAAAAACATCCATGTACTATTGGAGTAATCGTTTCTAGAAACCCCCAACCACACGTAGAAACTATGATAATACACGGGCGATGCCTGACATGTTAGACCTATTCTTTCTATGTCTCATCAGAAACCCCCGGGAAATACACGGGGGACATGGTATACATCTTAAGAAATATATTTATTTAAATTTGTGGTTTTGTTTCAGATAGCCATATCTCTTTAGCTTAAAATAGCGCAGCGATATAATTTTTCTTATCGTCATGATCATATTTCAACTCCCCAAGGAGCAAAAAGGCCTTCAACAAACTTATGCCATGTCATCCTGTACTGCTCCAACAAACTTATGCCAAGTCATCCTCTACTGCTCCAACAGCTCCAGGTCTTTCCAAATATTGCTCAACATTTTCATTTCAGTCTCCCGTTCTCCTCTCCAAGTTTTTTTTTCCGGTCAACAGTTGCTTCTTTTACCGTGGGGATTCCTATAATATTATAAACAGGTTTCCTCACAGTGTGTCCTATCCAAGTCCCAACTAAGATAGTTTGACCATGTCTGCAGAAAGGGAGAAGATCGGCTACCACGGCAAGCATGGGAAACTAAGAGCCAGGGATCCAGACCTCCAGGACGACCCAAAGTCCGCTGGGAGGACAACATTAGACAATCTTTGAAGGACCGAGGACTAGAATGGAACCAAGCCAGGAGGAAGACAGCCGATATAATAGTATGGCGCTCTCTTTTACAAACCTCTACACCTCACGGTAGAAGAGGAACGACTAAGTAAGTGTTCTTTCCATCGTGTTCGTGGTTCTTATCGTCTTAAGTTCCACATTATTGATCTTGTCATACCACGTCAATCCTTATGCTCTACGCAAGTACCCATTTATGAGAATAGGTGCAGGTAATGATAACAGTGATCTGGAAAAGTAACATCAGTTTTCCTGTGAAGATCAAATTATACAAATCACTTGTATTATCTATTCTCTTGTATGGGTGTGAGGGCTGGACACTCACTGCAGATACGGAGCGAAGGATTTAGGCTTTCGAGTATAAATGTTATAGAAGAATTTTGCGCATTTGCTATAAAGAGCACAAAACAAATGTCTATGTTGGAGAGAAAATAAACACCTATGCAGGCCACCAAGAACCACTTTTGTCAGTAGTGAAACGTCGAAAGCTCGCCTGGTTTGGGCATGTAAACTCGTGATGACTCCCTTTCGAAAACGATCCTCCAGGGAACAGTCGAAGGTAAACGGAGAAGAGGAAGGCAAAGAAAATCCTGGGCTGATAACATCAAAGAATGGGCAGGGCACGGTTTTTCCCACACTTGTACGCATTGCTGAGGATAGAGAGCAGTGGAGGACCCTGTCTGCTGATGCTTCCACCATGGCACCCCTACGACCCATGATGGGTTACGGGTTGAGATGAGATGATGAATGATAACAGGGTTGAACTTGAAGAAACACCAATACAAGATGTAGAATCATACACATATCTTGGCAGTAATATAGACAAAGTTGGAGGGACAGACAGTAATATCAAACTAAGAATACAAAAGGCAAGAGGAGCTTTCATTGCATTGGGAAATATATGGAGATCAAGAGAAATCGGATCCAACACGAAAATAAGAATCTTCAACTCAAATGTGGTCAGTCCTATTGTACGGCTCTGAGACATGGAGAACAACTAAGACAACAACCAAAAAGCTACAGTCTTTCATAAATGGGTGCTTGCGTAGAATAGAGGGATTAAAATGGTATGACAAGGTTACCAACGTTGAACTGAGGACAAGAACTAGACAAGTGCCAGTGGAACAAGATATGAGAAGAATGCGATGGATAAGATACACACTGAAGAAACCTGTTGATAGCATTACAAGGCAGTCCTTGTTCTGGAACCCCCCAGGGCAAGAGAGGCAGAGGTAGACCAAGAAGCACATGGAGAAGAGAGCTGGAAACAGAGGTGAAAATGGTGAGGAAAACGTGGAAAGAACTTGAGATGATAGCACGTGACAGGAGGACTTGGCATGTGTTTGTTGAAAGCCTATGCTCCTTTGGGAGTGGAGGGTTATGAATGAAGTACCCATTTATGGTCAGATTGACAGAGTGGTTAGAGCGATGGTCTCTCGCGGCAAAGGTGCCAGGTTCGAATCACGATACTGACACGCTCCAGTCTACCCAGCTGTAAATGGGTACCTAAACTTTGAGTTAAAGAAGGAAAAGGCAGCGAGGAAAGAACTGGCCACCCTACATCTCGATGCTGGACATTGTATGGTGAAGTCTCTAACAGGTCACTCCCCTGCGGCGGTATCTGCTATGGGACAACCTTGACATTTACCCATTGATGAAAGTATGTAGAGTTTTGGTTGTTATTTTTTGTTGCTTTCCGTGTTTCAGAACCGTAAAGTAAGGACTGTTTTGAGTTGAAGAGTCTAATTTTATTTATTTATTTATTACTTTTTTTGGTGGACGTGATTTAATTTTTTTATTTGGATACTGCAAACTCTACGCTTAATCCTGTCACTTTGCAATTTCGGGATATTTGAAAATATGAGTTTATTTGTTCAAAGTAACTTTTCGAAATATTGTGAGCACGCGAGTCGATGTTAGTTCCTCCAGCAAGATAATGCTGAGTATCAGCAGCTTATGTTCCGTTCACAAACATAGTTGAAGAGTTATAGGACACAGTAGGAGGAACTAAAAAACTCTACTAACACATACATATTTTCCTAGTACACTCAGTTTTGTGCGTGCCCTGTATGTGAGCGTTATACAGGAGCAATTGTCTGCTCACTGGTTAGGGCACTTGTGCCACGAGGCAAAGTAACGGGACTCGAAACTTAGTGGCTCCAATCTAGGTAAAGGTAGTAAGGTAAAGGATCCAGTTATACCCCCACTGAGGCATATTTTCTTGACTATACGGCACACAAGGGGTGATATGGTCAGCATCACGCCAGCCACTGTAACCTTCCCAGAGTTGCTCTGGTACCCAATTCATGAGACTGGATCGACCCCGGAGCCGCTAGCTCCAATCTACCCAGCTGTAAATATGCGCGCGAGACTGTTCTTTAACAGTTAGGGAAAGCAAAGGCGACGAGAAAGGGAACCGGTCTTTCCCCCCCCCCCCAATCCATATCATAAAGCCGAGACTTAGTATAATGAAGTCTCTAACATATATGTACACTAAGGCAGTATGCGCTGTTTGACTATATTTACCTTTTTTTATAATGAATAACCAAAGCAACTGTTCGTTGACATGAATGTTTTAATGTTAAGGGCAACTTAGTGAATACCCTGTACAATACCGTTATACCAGGCGTTCTCAACCTTTTTTTTCTGCTCCTGTCCCGTTCTCTCCCCCCCCCCCTTTCTGAGCCTCATTTATCTGTGTGGCCCCCCCCCCCCTTTTTTTTTTCATAGTCGCTGTTACCTGGAAAAAAAGTATTTTACCATCTTACTGTGACCCCCCTAGAAATATGACCTGGCCTCCTGTGGGGGTATGATGGCCCACGTTGAGAAACACTGCGTTATACTGTTGAAATGTAGTACTGCATAGAACCCATGAGTAAGCAGAGAATGATATCGTCCAGATATTCTGTTAATAAATCAGCCATCCACCTGTAGCACGTGCCAGCTATGAAAGGTCATATAGGAGTGGAAGGCCAGAGTAGAGGCTTTACTAAATATTTCAAAACATTGCAAAAAAACATTAACCTTGCAATCTCCTGTGCCAGTGTTTCTCAAAGTTGTTTGCATGTAACATTATTAGATTTCAGTGCGCACACACACACACACACACACACACACACACACACACACACACACACACACACACACACACACACACACACACACACACACACACACACACACACACACACACACACACACACACACACACACACACACACACACACACACACACACACACACACACACACACACACACACACACACACACACACACACACACACACACACACACACACACACACACACACACACACACACACACACACACACACACACACACACACACACACACACACACACAAATTCGCGAAAGAGATCATAATAAATTAGTGTAAAAGCCCGTCATAAGACGGGAATTAAATTCAAAAGCACCAATACCTAACGGCAATTTTACTTATTCAAAAGTATTTTAAAAAACCACAGTGCATCACCACAGTACACGAACTACGTAGCAGCAGCGAGGATCCCAATGTGTTTATACGGGATCACACATTCTATAAATATATTTTTGTGCACACCGTCATTTGCCCATTCTTCTTTAATAAGTGTGATAAAGTCTGGTTTGTTGTTACTGATAGGGTTACGGTAAGGTGTCTTATCGATTATCTGCTAACGTTACTGTTGTGTTGTGGATCTGGTAATGTCTACAGTTGATACCTACATATACGCCACACAGGCAAACACTGTAGAAGTCTACTGGTAAGCGATGCACAGGTTCTCGATACAAATAGACCACGCCCACTCCGGGGCTATTTTTAAATACGTGTTAAGTTCCCTGTCACACTTGTAATATTAAGTGCGTGTGTTGGTTTAGTCGTTTACACCACAGGTACGTACACAAGAGTCATGGATGGTTGTAAACGACTGGTGACATTTCATATGGGTTTATTCACGTCACAACACATTGATGAAATACACATAGAATACCGTTCACAGCACAACACAAGATATAAAGTACCACATAATAACTGCGCACTCGGCAGCTACAATGATATCATGATTCATGGCCTAAAGTACTCTTATTAAACTCAGCGCTATAAAGAATCCTCAATAACAATCCTCTCACAGGAGCTATCATGATTCATGGCCTAAAGTACTCTTATTAAACTCAGCGCTATAAAGAATCCTCAATAACAATCCTCTCACAGGAGCTATCATGATTCATGGCCTAAAGTACTCTTATTAAACTCAGCGCTATAAAGAATCCTCAATAACAATCCTCTCACAGGAGCTATCATGATTCATGGCCTAAAGTACTCTTATTAAACTCAGCGCTATAAAGAATCCTCAATAACAATCCTCTCACAGGAGCTATCATGATTCATGGCCTAAAGTACTCTTATTAAACTCAGCGCTATAAAGAATCCTCAATAACAATCCTCTCACAGGAGCTATCATGATTCATGGCCTAAAGTACTCTTATTGATCAAGACTCCTCACACAGGAGATAATGGCCTTTAAAGACTGCACACTGCAGTTATAAACATTTCCACAATAATCAAAACTGCAGTTTCATACTACGCTGTACCCACAGCGAAAAATCCGTCGACATTTTAAATTCAGCACTGTACAGGCATTTCACACTTCCCAAAAACACTGTCTTCCTCCCCGGTCAAAACGCCCGGAACACTCTCCCTAGATAACACACTCGTCCCGCTCAAAAGCAGACACGAGACTTTTTTACTGTTCACATAACACAAACAATTGCGGGCTAGCAGCGAGCTATTCTCACTCCGTTCAAAACATTACAGAATAAATATATCAGCGCTTTTCACGCTGTCTGTAATCTGTCTCTCGAAACTATCACGAGATACTCTCTAAATAATTCGATAGCTAACAAGCAACTAAGTGCTATAACTCAAAATCTATCTCAACTACTAACATACTCCAGTTTACTTCCCCTTACACTAAAACTGTTCGTTACATCTTACCTCACCCCCAGAGAAAAAAATTGATTCTATCAATTTTTTGACAAATACATTCCCCAAAACCAAAAAAAAAAAAAGATTAAGAGGACAATGAATCTCTAACATATGCGTCTAAGAATTACTTTAAGTTAAGTTAAAATAAGACATCTACAAAATATAAGCATTAAGTGAAATGTAAAAATAAAGTATCCAATGTAATCAATTAAGCATACCAAAAAATAATGCATTACAAAACCAAGTTAAGTGAATACAGAACAATTAAATAGGAAACAACCGATAGTAAAAGAAAAGACAAGATCAAGCAAACGAAAAACTGATCCGAAATAAAAGTAAGTATGAAATTAGAATATGAGGAAAAAACAATAATATTACATTCAAACAATTTGTTATATGTAAAATAATTACAAATATCACAAGTAGCTACACTATATTAAGTTATACCATTAAAGTAACAATACATAGAATGAAAGTTTAAGAAGCGAAAGAAGAAGTATACAAGGAAAATGAAGTGAAACGTAAATAAAGCACGAAATGTACACCAAATATGGAACCATACTGAAAAGACAACAGAAAAGAAGGAATGGAATGAAGAATAATCAACAAAGACAGATAGAAAGCAAAAGGTAAGAATATAGAGAACGTTGGTAAAAATATATACTAATAACAATTTAGATCAACAACGTATTTCAAAATACATACAAACACGATCAAAAAGCACAAAACAAAATAACAAAGTATTCCTATACTAATACTACAAAAATAGTTTATAACTAAACCAAACATAATCAGAAATTTAAACAAGTTATACAAGTTATACATAATCAA
This sequence comes from Oreohelix idahoensis, assembly GCA_024509875.1. Taxonomy (NCBI): domain Eukaryota; kingdom Metazoa; phylum Mollusca; class Gastropoda; order Stylommatophora; family Oreohelicidae; genus Oreohelix; species Oreohelix idahoensis. The sequence continues at coordinate 180,593 of JAMPIV010013742.1, read as the reverse complement.
CAATAAATTATCGACACCACACAAAAAAGTAATAGCATTGCTATAACCAAGTTCGAACAACGCACAATCAAGCGCTAATACAACATAACATCCAAAAAACAAAAAACAAAACTTTCTTTAAAGAACTAACATTACTCTACATATCAAACATAGCACATAGTCAAACGCTAGGCATACACAAAAACAAAAATAAAAAATTACAATGTCTGGGAAAAAAAAATATTTTCCAAAAAATACAGTACAAAAATATTTCGTAATGCTAAGTTACATAAAAATAGTATTTTAATTTAATTAATTCAAATCTATAATTAACAAATTAACAAAAAACTAGCTTTAGCAAAATGAGAGACATATAACAATTCCTGCATCTAAGCAAACACGAAACAACACGTGTAAATTTTTCAAAAAATACGTCACAGAGAAACACATAGAAAAAACACACTATTACCAAAATACAAGTTTGCAAATACATGAAAACAACGTAATGTATGTTAAGCAAGTGCTTAAATCAGATCTCTAGATTTCTCAATCAAATAACAATATCAGCAAACGCTGTTAATTTTCTCTATACAGTTCAATTTAAACTTTAAATATTTCCGGCTGACAATCACGTTCAGCTTAGCTACAGTGTTATTCAGTTAATAATTTATATCTATCTCCACCTGATATATTAAAAGTAATTATTGTAACATTACAACTAATGAGTATGTGCATAGGGCTGGCAAACTCATCATATACAAAACTATTCTACCCAACACATCTGTAAAACAAATACCCAAAAAAAAACTTCAAGTTCTACACCAGAGTATAAAAAATAGGCATAAGTTTGTAACCAGTAAGTGCCGACATCTCATAAACACTAGGGGTAAAACGTCGAATCATGGTTAGCACGCTGATATGTTCTGCTTGAGAAAACACTCACTCGGGCACAATCTTGGCCTATATTCTTGTCGCTACCGTAAACAGCCGTTAACGTAAACAGGAGCGCTGACCCATATCAAGAAGTCGCCTCTGTTCAAAAAATACAAATGAAAATTCCATTTTAATGAATGGTGAAATTTACTACGAACAACGGAGAGGTTAAACAAACAATTACCCCGCACTGTGGTTCGTGTGGAAATCTGGTCACCCCACGATGTCATCGACTCTTCGTTTAAGTTCACAACAACGTGCTGCTCTTTCAAAATCAGAAACATAACAAGCAGTAGTATTTGTGACATCATTATCATTGCTACTTTGCTTAATAACAATGCTTCTAGGCTCATGTCGAGCAAAATTAGCATAATTGCTCTTATTATTCGTCGTTTGATCAAAATATTTATCATCATTTCCTCTTTGTTTGAGACTATTATTATGTCTATAATCCCAGTTAGACTTGTTATGATTAACGTTTCTACTCCGCACAAAAAAATCTGTCAGAAAAATTATTGCACGACTGAAAACCTTTCTTGTATTTGTCTGTACCATTATTTTCAAAATTCTGAGAATTAAACTGTTGAGATACATTAACTTGTCTCTTATCTCTCTGAGAAGGAAAATTATTATCATATGAATTTCCTTGGTACTTTCTAATCTTAGAAACATTTCTCCTACAAAAACTCTTTCCATTCTTTTCTTTGACAATATGCTTGTTTGCAGTATCATCTGCAGATCTATAAGTATCTTTATCGTTACGCCTATAATGGGTTTCATCCTTGGAACCACTACTTATAACTTTATCCCTTGTTATCATCTTCTGAGAACCTCCAAAATCAGTTACTCGTTTAATCTTAGGGCTTTTAGCTTGAAATCTATCAGGACTGACTGTTACCTTATCATTCTCTCTATTACACTGCCGCCAAGATTCGTTGCTATTGCAAGAAGAATCAAAAGATCTTCGAAAGTTATATTTTCCCCGAAAAGATATTTGTCTATCACATTTAACTTTTCTATCAGCACAGATTGTATAGGGCTGGATCTTTTTAACCTGTTGGCAAACAACTTTCTGTCTAGCATTGTCAACATTGACAGTAGACCATATTCCGCTGTTTAAAATAACATCGAGTAGACCCTCTACCCTTTTTGTACTTTCTGCAATTTAAACATTTTTGTGTGAAATTTCTTCACTTAATTTCCTATTTAATTTGTCAAATATCAAAACTTTACTCCTCTCCTCTGTTAACAATCTCTCAATCTTAATGATCTCCTCTCTCTCAGTCGTTAACTCTTCTAATTTGTCTTTCTCATCCTTTTCTTCATTTACACTTAGTTGTCGTGTTTCATTCTCACTATCCTCATCATTCATTAGTTCTTCAACTTCATTTGGAAATACAGTATAATTCTCTTCTTCAATACCAGAATTTACTTTATTCAACAAATCAAGAAGTGTGTTTGTATACGACCTATCACGGTCAGTTGTCTCAGCTTCCAATTTACTACACCTCTCTTTGTTTTCCTGAAGTTGTTGCTTGAGATCACTTACTTCACTATCTCTATAACGCACTTGATCTTCCAAATCTTTAACTTTGCCCAATGCAGCATCTAACGCAGCTTGCACTTTAGTAAGTTCCGTGTTTGACTTATCTAACTCATTTGCGAGTTTAGAGACTGTTTCGTGTAGTTTACTCACTTCAGTAGTAACTTTTAAACAATTGTCCCTTTCCCGTAGGGCACTCTGTTTGTTGACTTTTATTTGTTTCTCACTTCCTAATTCCTTTTTCTGCTCATCAGGAATACCGTTGTGGATTATTTTGAATATACTTTGAACTACATGTCCGTGCTCAAGCTCAATATACTGTTTCAAAAACACACGAAGGTGCTGTAGCAAATCAATCAAATCCTTAGCCATTATTGAATTACAAAGAAGCTTAAAGTTATGTTCAGCAAATAACTTTAGGGATACTGACACATTAACCAACAAATCGTCCATGATCCATACTCCAAGTCTTGGACCTCTCAATTGTAGTGGTGTTTGATGGTATTGTATGATGGTGTTATTACTAAATGTAAATTGTATGAGGCCAGCTGTGAAGGCTCCTGAGATAAAATGTAGTGGTGAATTGTCAGAAGGCCTTTCTTGCTACCACTACGACCTCACACTTAATTTTTTTTTTAATGAATGTGGCTACGTAAAGTGTCTAGGGTTATGATATGTAGTGTGGTGTAATGGACTATAAATATACCCACAGATATTAACAAGACTAATAATATTAATAAATGTTAAAATACACTGAACTAACTCACGTGTGTAAAATTTTTTGATATAAGTATATTACATTTATTTTGTTCTGTGTCAATTTTTTAGGTTGACCAGAACTTAAAAGGATTTAGAGATTATGAAAAGAAATGCATAGAATATTATATCATAAATGCAATAGTGTACATATATATGTACTATACTAGTTAGTTTTATTAAAATGTTCTAGTATTCATCTACTTGGGAGGATAGTACTGTTTGTGCTGTTGGGGTGGCCTCATCACACCTGTCTATATTGACTACACAGTGTCCAGAAAATGGTGGGAATCTTTATGGGGTTCTTAGTAACTAAAGGGCGTTGGTGAAAGTCCAGCAGACCAGAGGCTCACTCATCTGGTAGTTGTCGCTCTGGTGCTGAAATCAGGTGGTCCCACCTCTCCGTGCTGGCGGGCAATAATGGTGGTCTCTGTCACAAATACTGCACAGATACACTCGAGTAAAGTCACCAACTGAATAGACCCTGCTTTGTTGACGACAGAAACTCGCAGCTCTGCAATCAAAGTATGGGCCATGTGTCAAAATCTATTCTCTACCCACGTCTGGACACAACAGTGACACAACAACCACATCATACAGACAGGTCAGATCTCTCTGACCAAACAGCACATTTACCATGGTGGTTTTACATCAGATAGATCCTCCCAGACCATAGATCCTGAAAAAATGTTTATTAGTTTTCGGCCCTAAAAGAGGATAGGTAATATGTATCATTATTCTCAACACTTGATCTGTCTTGCATAATCCTTGCTGGAGTTTATGTACATTGTTGGTCCCTAGACCCTGACTAGGGCGGGGGGTCTAGAGCAAATCCCTACTTGTTTGTAAGGCTAGATTTCGATATGGCAGTATCAAATCACTCAAACATGAAACAATATTCAAAATATATAAGGAAATAATTTCAATCTTACCAGATTATGAATAAATAACACAGAATTGCTAGCAAAACTCAGCTGAGCTGCTGGCTATAGTATGGCGTCCCTAAATTTATTTCACTTGCTTTCATATGGAATCACCACACTTTAAAATCTGTGTCTATCACTGAACAACTATTGAAGAATGGCCCCACTTTCGCGTCTGAGCGCTAATGATATGATTGTCTGTGGCCAATCACTGCCTCGGTTTATTTTAAATTTCAAATTTCCTACCATAAAGTCATTTCAGTCATGCTTCAGTCAAGTATGGATGTTTATCTGTTAGTCTGTCCGTCTCTACTTGTGTTTCTAAAAAAAATGTGCTTGATTTTTGAACCAACCTTTCTCTCCCCCTCCAAAATTTTGTCGTTAAAAGTTATATTTAGACACAGCTACCGCTCAAAAACCCTCTCCTCCATACTAAGTAAATTTGAACACCTGCGTCCAAGGTCGTGTTTTTGTGTGCAAATTGCGACACTTTTTTATTCAACACAGTCTGTCGATGATGTGAACTACACTGTCTTTTGTCATTATCTTCAATATTATCTATCCGTTTGTAAAATTAAGACCATCTTAGTTCACTGCTCAGAATAGGCCATCCGGCCAGCTAATTTTTATATTCCTAACATTAATATTAAGAAAAAATTACTTTTTAATTTTTGTAATATTCCTAACATCTGCGTTTTACCGCTCCATTCAAATCAAAAGCTTGGTATCGCAAAACGTCCAATTCCGTACCTCGTGTCAATTTGGGGGACGTGATTTTTTTTCTTTCCTCCATCCCCCCCAATTGCGTCTCCTAGCCTTTCCAGTCATATTTTTTTCCTTTTTGATCCGCCGTTCCCCTCCTGTCTAGCGAGTCAATTATTATGGAGGATGATGACCCGCGGTCTAGGCGATCATGTACTATTCGCAGCCTACGCATTATGTTTTTATCCTTAAATGTTATCTTTGGAGATATTTTACCGTTGTATCTCTGTCAATTTCACTACACATCTCCCCACTTGAAAACATGCCTATGGCAAGTTCCAAAACCAGCGATACACATAGGTAAAATTACTCCTCACGTCTGCCACTACTCTAATTTTGATCACAGGGGTGCCGACTGAGGAAATCTGCACCGACATTCAATTTGCCTGGGATATATTGGATACTGAACTGATAAGGTTGAAGCAATAAAGACCACCTCAGCAATCTTGCGTTTTCATGCTTAGCCTGAGACAAGAACACGAGAGGCTGATGGTCCGTCTCCACCACAAATGTCCTACCATACAGATAGATTTGAAACTTCTTTATTGCCCAGATTAATGCTAAACATTCCTTTTCGCTTGTGGAGTATCCTTGTTCCGCCTTATTCAATTTGCGGCTTGCATAAGCGACTGGTTTAAGTTCCCCATCAGGTGAAGATGATCTTTGCAACAAAGCCCCTCCGAGTCCTACATTACTTGCATCGGTTCTTAAGACAAAGTCCTGTGTCAAATCAGGCAGTTTGAGAATAGGCTTGCTAGTGAGTTTTTCCTTTAACTCTTGAAATGCTAGTTCACATTGTGCAGTCCAAATAATTTTATCTGGAAGTCCCTTGCGAGTCAGATCAGTCAGAGGAGCACAAATAGCGTTAAAATTTTTGATGTATTTCTGATAAAATCCGCATAACGACACGAATGATCGCACGTCCTTTTTTGTTTGCGGCCTAGGTGCTCTCTGCAGTTTTTCCAAATTCTTAGGATCAGGGGTCATATTACCCTGATATACAGTGTGTCCCAAGAATTCCAACTCTTTACATCCAATACAACATTTTGTTGGCCTAGCAGTCAAATTCGCCTCCCGAAGTCTATCCAACAACATCTCCAGAGCTTCAATGTGTTCTTCAAATGTCTCTGTGGCGACGAGAATATCATCCATGAAATTTGTGATACATGGGTTATTCAGGGGGTCCAACAATTTTCGCATCATCCTTGAAAACACACTCGGAGCATTTTTCAGTCCGAATGGTAGCATATTGAATTCATAATGTCCATCCGAAGTGCTAAAAGCCAAATAAGGTCTCACTTCAGGCTTCACTGGGATCTGGTAATAGCCTTTACTAAGATCCACCTTTGAAAAGTATTTTGCCTTGTTCAGTCTGGCAAATAGCTGTTTTGTGTCTGGTAATGGATCCACTTGTCCTTCTGTGACAGCATTCAGTTTCCTGTAATCTATGCACAGTCTGTGTTCCCCAGACGGTTTTCTCAACAAAACGACACTAGAACTAAAAGATGATTCACTGTGCGAAATAATCCCCTCCTTCAACAAATACTCTATTTCTTCCTTCAATGCCTTCTCCTTCGCGAACGGAATAGAATAGGCTCTCATACAGATTGGGTTTGAGTCTACCAGTTTCATGTCATACTGTAGTAAATTTGTATGGCCTGGTTTATCTGTTAATACATCTGTATGTTCCTCCAGAACTTGTTGAACTCTCTCCCTCTGGTTTTTAGTCAGGTGCTTACTGACTTTTACCTGTGCTGCTGTTTCACAAGGATGTAATGGGTATTCATGTGAGGTGAGTGGTTCCTTTTTGCATCTGGGTTGCAATAGCCAAGGTCAATAAGGGGGTGCTTTCCTGGAGTGGTCTGTCCAGATACTTCTTTAACAGGTTTACATGATAAACTTTTTCCTTCCCCTTTTTGTCAATTTTATAGTTTGTTCTAGACACCTTCTCTAGAACCGTATATGGACCTTGCCAACCAATTTGTAATTTATTCTGTTCCTATTAAAATATGCTGCATGTTTCTTCCTGGCTTGTTTCAAATTATCATTTGCCAGTTTCCATCCAGCTTTCAAACGAGTGGTCAGTTCGTTCACATATTGATACGATGAGGTAACAGTCTCTTCCGCCTTCTCATCTGTCCAGGTCCTTAATAAAGTTACATCTGGATCTTTAATTTATCATACGTATTTTTCATGGAACCCGTCTGGTCCCGTCCCTTAGAAGCTTTATAATGAGGACTTTTCTTCCTAGAATCATCACTCACAAATCGACCACTACCAATTTTTCTCTGGGGTTTGTCTCCCCACTTAAGATTGTTTATGAGAGATCTTCGCTCTCTTGTCTGTTCTTCCAGTTTATATAAGTCTGACCGAGGGATTGTCATCTTATCCTGGGTAAAATTTCTTCTTTGTACTCTTCGCATAGTGGCCATGTTAATCCATTCAAGTGAAGACTGGGTGTGAAAAGGGGGCTCCCATTCCACTTTGTCTACCCGAGTATAATTAGTTTTCCTTTCAGGCCTAAAGTTGCCCCGTGGCGTTTCTAGGTCCTGCACATATTTTTTCTTTGTGGGTGTTCCCTCATGAAATACGCCACATGCTTCTACAAAGTTTTCAACATCGACATTTACGTCGGGCCAATAGTATTTTCGAGCAATCTTTTGGCAGATAGTACCGACTTTCTCATGGTCACCATCTTTTCCAACATGTAAGCTCCTTATTAAGTTTGCCCTATATATCTTGGGAAGAACTAACTGTCCGTGACCAGTGGATCTAGTTCCTGTCTTCCTGTATAATAGTTTGTTCTTCATGAAATATTCCCCCTTGCTCGGAGGTGTGTGGCATTTGGGCAATTTTTTAAAACAGGGCTTGAGTGTCCTATCCTCAGCCTGCGCCTTCCTCATCTCCTCTGGATGAGCATTTATAGGTTCACCTTCTTCCTCCTTCTTCTGTGACCTGGTCTGCACTGTCGCCATTATCACAGGTTTCTCGGGATTCCCCAAGAAGACGTATCTACACCCCAATATCAGAGGGTAGATTGGTTCATCTATCACTGCTGCTCTGATTTCTCCTTCCACATAGCGAGTTTTCACCATTATCCTTGCGATGGGAAGTGTCATGAGTGGTATGTCCTTAGTCGCCCCTTGTATTTCCACTGTTTCTGTGGTATACTGACTTGGGTCCACTAGGCTAGACTTCACAACTGAATCATAATCCAAACCTGTATCATAAAGGCACCTTATGGTGACCCCATTACAAATAACATCCTCACAAACTGGGGGGTGATAAGGTTCCTGTTGTCCCTTAGGATTAACCTTTAATCTTTGCGTCCCCGACTTCATTGCAGCAATGTTTGAAGGTTTCCTTCTACAAAATTCGGTGTTATGGTTATCCTTCTTGCACCATTTACACCATCTTTTTCCTTGGTTCAACGGTTTTCTTTCATTGAACTTTTGGTCATTGAACTGTGAGTTTCTGTCGCGATAGTCATTTCTTGGCCGCTCAAAGTTTGTCCTACCTTTATTTCCCTGCTCTCTAGTATCAAATTTATTAAATTGCTGTGGAGCTTTAAAATTGTCTATGTGCTTCTTCTTAGCACCACTTACCTCTGCCTGAGCTGCCTGATACCTCTCAGCAACATTTAAAATTTCCCCCAACTTCTCTGCACCTTGTTCCATGAGAAATTTTCTCATGTCTGGAGCCATGGACTCTCTCAATTGCTCAATCATGATCATTTCTTTAAGATCTTGGGTCTTCCCCAGAGCCGTCCATTTCTCCAAATAGGTTTCTAGTCTAGCAGAGAATTGGTGGTATGTCTCCCCCGACAACAGTTTGGCATTTCTAAATTTCTTACGATAAAATTCACCATTCTTCTCGTACCTTAATAACAAAGCCTGCTTTAACATGTCATAATTGTCTTGGTCTTCCCTGTTCATTTTAGCAAATACTTCATAAGAAGTACCCCTCAATCCCTGTGATAGCTTTAAACTCCACCTCTCTCTCTCTCTAACCCATATGTAGTAGCTAATAACTCAAAACGTCCTAGGTACCCCTCTATGTCATCGTCTTTTTCAACAAAATGGTCTAAATGAAACCCCATAGCTGAGTTTGAGGCTCCCAGACTGGGCGTAGCATCTGAGGCAAAAGGGCTGGCACCATTTTCAGGAGCCTGGCCTTGTAATTCCAGCTCCCTTAGTCGTAATTCGTGCTCCCTCTGCAACCTTCTATCTTCTGCCTCCCTTTCGGCCTTTTTATCTTCTGCCTCCCTTTCGGCCTTTTTATCTTCTGCCTCCCTTTGCTGTCGTTTTTCTTCTGCCTCAATCTGCAGCCTCTTAATTTCTCTATCAGCCTCAATTTGTAACCTCTTCTCTTCAGCTACCTTTCTATCTTCCCTTTCAATATATTTATCACATTCAGTCGTTACGTATTGAATTAAAATTTGACCATCCATTCCCATCTCCTTCGCGGTGAGCACAGCAGCTGATCTAAATTTTGCCAGCTCCGCCATACTTTTTAGACAATATAATAATATACAAGATAAATCTCTAACCAGTAAATACACTAAGTACTTCTTATGACTATAGTCTAACTAATTCTAACTAACCAGTTAACTAATTAATTATTACTGGCTGTGAAGATTCACCAACTTTTATCTGCAGGGACACTTTTAATTTTAAGGGAAATTTTTACAATTTATTTCCTTACTTTTATTTCTCCCACCAGGAGATCCTAATATTACTGTTGGGCTAATTATCCCTGGACAAGACCCCAATATTGTAGTGGTGTTTGATGGTATTGTATGATGGTGTTATTACTAAATGTAAATTGTATGAGGCCAGCTGTGAAGGCTCCTGAGATAAAATGTAGTGGTGAATTGTCAGAAGGCCTTTCTTGCTACCACTACGACCTCACACTTAATTTTTTTTTTAATGAATGTGGCTACGTAAAGTGTCTAGGGTTATGATATGTAGTGTGGTGTAATGGATTATAAATATACCCACAGATATTAACAAGACTAATAATATTAATAAATGTTAAAATACACTGAACTAACTCACGTGTGTAAAATTTTTTGATATAAGTATATTACATTTATTTTGTTCTGTGTCAATTTTTTAGGTTGACCAGAACTTAAAAGGATTTAGAGATTATGAAAAGAAATGCATAGAATATTATATCATAAAATGCAATAGTGTACATATATATGTACTATACTAGTTAGTTTTATTAAAATGTTCTAGTATTCATCTACTTGGGAGGATAGTACTGTTTGTGCTGTTGGGGTGGCCTCATCACACCTGTCTATATTGACTACACAGTGTCCAGAAAATGGTGGGAATCTTTATGGGGTTCTTAGTAACTAAAGGGCGTTGGTGAAAGTCCAGCAGACCAGAGGCTCACTCATCTGGTAGTTGTCGCTCTGGTGCTGAAATCAGGTGGTCCCACCTCTCCGTGCTGGCGGGCAATAATGGTGGTCTCTGTCACAAATACTGCACAGATACACTCGAGTAAAGTCACCAACTGAATAGACCCTGCTTTGTTGACGACAGAAACTCGCAGCTCTGCAATCAAAGTATGGGCCATGTGTCAAAATCTATTCTCTACCCACGTCTGGACACAACAGTGACACAACAACCACATCATACAGACAGGTCAGATCTCTCTGACCAAACAGCACATTTACCATGGTGGTTTTACATCAGATAGATCCTCCCAGACCATAGATCCTGAAAAATGTTTATTAGTTTTCGGCCCTAAAAGAGGATAGGTAATATGTATCATTATTCTCAACACTTGATCTGTCTTGCATAATCCTTGCTGGAGTTTATGTACATTGTTGGTCCCTAGACCCTGACTAGGGCGGGGGGTCTAGAGCAAATCCCTACTTGTTTGTAAGGCTAGATTTCGATATGGCAGTATCAAATCACTCAAACATGAAACAATATTCAAAATATATAAGGAAATAATTTCAATCTTACCAGATTATGAATAAATAACACAGAATTGCTAGCAAAACTCAGCTGAGCTGCTGGCTATAGTATGGCGTCCCTAAATTTATTTCACTTGCTTTCATATGGAATCACCACACTTTAAAATCTGTGTCTATCACTGAACAACTATTGAAGAATGGCCCCACTTTCGCGTCTGAGCGCTAATGATATGATTGTCTGTGGCCAATCACTGCCTCTTCCTACCATAAAGTCATTTCAGTCATGCTTCAGTCAAGTATGGATGGTTATCTGTTAGTCTGTCCGTCTCTACTTGTGTTTCTTCTAAAAAAATGTGCTTGATTTTTTGAACCAACCTTTCTCTCCCCTCCAAAATTTTGTCGTTAAAAGTTATATTTAGACACAGCTACCGCTCAAAAACCCTCTCCTCCATACTAAGTAAATTTGAACACCTGCGTCCAAGGTCGTGTTTTTGTGTGCAAATTGCGACACTTTTTATTCAACACAGTCTGTCGATGATGTGAACTACACTGTCTTTTGTCATTATCTTCAATATTATCTATCCGTTTGTAAAATTAAGACCATCTTAGTTCACTGCTCAGAATAGGCCATCCGGCCAGCTAATTTTTATATTCCTAACATTAATATTAAGAAAAAATTACTTTTTAATTTTTGTAATATTCCTAACATCTGCGTTTTACCGCTCCATTCAAATCAAAAGCTTGGTATCGCAAAACGTCCAATTCCGTACTTCGTGTCAATTTGGGGGACGTGATTTTTTTCTTTCCTCCATCCCCCCCAATTGCGTCTCCTAGCCTTTCCAGTCATATTTTTTTCCTTTTTGATCCGCCGTTCCCCTCCTGTCTAGCGAGTCAATTATTATGGAGGATGATGACCCGCGGTCTAGGCGATCATGTACTATTCGCAGCCTACGCATTATGTTTTTATCCTTAAATGTTATCTTTGGAGATATTTTACCGTTGTATCTCTGTCAATTTCACTACATCAATCCCTTTTCATCTCTACCTATTAACAATGCACTTTCCAACATAGGCCTTATATCTGCAGGATTATTATCTAAATCCATGGTGATTCAATCACTCAGTTAACTATATATCTATATCAGTATAATTATTAATGTCGCAAGTTTATGTTTCAAGAAGTTCTGACAATTACCCTTCCATTTCACACAGTTCAGTATGTATACCAAAAATATTATTCATAAACTTTGTATCATCAATTCCTTTTCAAAGAACCTTTATAACGTCATATGAGGGAAGTCATCCTATATCATACAACCATCAATACTTAGCATCAATACTAAATCCTAATAATATGTCTATACAGAATTAGACAACAAAAACAACAGATTTCAACAGTATAGGAGATGCAAAGCACAGGAAGGCTCGTTGACATAGTTAAGGCGACACAGTTCACACCACAAACATAACTACTTATCTTGAATGAAAATTCTTCTGTTCCTTTCCGTTAACACCCTGGATATCACAAAGTTCAATGGTAAAACAATCGACAACAGAAAGGCATTGGAACTTGACACCTTGATTCCGCTCAGGTCCTCGATTCAGCACGCTACGTGCTAACACACACCGCACAGGAAAGCAGGAAATGGGTCACCGTCTGTCAATTTCGTTGAAAGGAGGTACACCGCTCGTTCATACTGCCAGATGATTACTTGTACTGGTATACAGACGCCACTGTATATCATGACATCTCATAATCTTGAGTAATAAATTTCTTGACTTGCGAGTTGCGACTTGCGACTTGAGTTAACATTTCCCAGTTTAACTGATACTGAATAAGTTTTCCTTGGGCCTGGATACAGCTCTCAAATGTGATGTCTGTCTTTCATATACTAACGCCACTCAGGCTACATGCTAACAGTTGTGAATTAATATCACGCGAATTTCGCGGGTATCTGATCCTATAAAACTAGCACACCACTGTTACATCCCCGTAATGTAAGTGAATCGTCATGGCCAATGACTTAAATGTGATATCGCCAATCACTGATATGGCGACACTGATAATGTATTGTTTGGTGAATACGGTAAGGTGTCTTATTGATTATCTGCTAACGTTACTGTTGTGTTGTGGATCTGGTAATGTCTACAGTTGATACCTACATATACGCCACACAGGCAAACACTGTAGAAGTCTACTGGTAAGCGATGCACAGGTTCTCGATACAAATAGACCACGCCCACTCCGGGGCTATTTCTAAATACGTGTTAAGTTCCCTGTCACACTTGTAATATTAAGTGCGTGTGTTGGTTTAGTCGTTTACACCACAGGTACGTACACAAGAGTCATGGATGGTTGTAAACGACTGGTGACATTTCATATGGGTTTATTCACGTCACAACACATTGATGAAATACACATAGAATACCGTTCACAGCACAACACAAGATATAAAGTACCACATAATAACTGCGCACTCGGCAGCTACAATGATATCATGATTCATGGCCTAAAGTACTCTTATTAAACTCAGTGCTATAAAGAATCCTCAATAACAATCCTCTCACAGGAGCTATCATGATTCATGGCCTAAAGTACTCTTATTAAACTCAGCGCTATAAAGAATCCTCAATAACAATCCTCTCACAGGAGCTATCATGATTCATGGCCTAAAGTACTCTTATTAAACTCAGCGCTATAAAGAATCCTCAATAACAATCCTCTCACAGGAGCTATCATGATTCATGCCTAAAGTACTCTTATTAAACTCAGCGCTATAAAGAATCCTCAATAACAATCCTCTCACAGGAGCTATCATGATTCATGGCCTAAAGTACTCTTATTAAACTCAGCGCTATAAAGAATCCTCAATAACAATCCTCTCACAGGAGCTATCATGATTCATGGCCTAAAGTACTCTTATTGATCAAGACTCCTCACACAGGAGATAATGGCCTTTAAAGACTGCACACTGCAGTTATAAACATTTCCACAATAACACTGACAAACAACATTTTTCTTTCTTATATAAGAATAAGTGTTCTTAGGTCAATTTCTTGCGCTGATTTCAAATCTGAAATCCGTTTATCTCTATCACGTCGGGTTCTTAAGATATTTGTGAATAAATATATTTTTGGGAAACCGTTATTTGCTCCGTTTCATTTTTACTATAAAACTTATTAAAAATTAATAAAAAGCAACATAATTCTACTTTTTATACTGCTAAAAGATGCATGACATATGTTACGCGATTTTTCAAATAGTTACTGTATTTTGAAATAATTCTGAGCAAAATATGGCTTCTAGAAGTTGTAGAAATTCGGCTGATCTGTTCTGTTACGCGTGCGGATATTCTACCGATCGTGTTGACCAGAAAAACTTTACACCATTACTAAAGATAGCATATGAACTTTATTTCGATTCGAAAGTTGATGATGCAAATAAATCTTGGAAGCGAAATGCGATTTGTTCGATACATTGGCAGGTTGGTTACGAAAATCGCCGAAGCATAAGTCGATGCCTTTTGGCGTGCCAGTAATATGGCGTGAACATACAAATCACACTACTGATTGTTACTTCTGCTTGACAAATATCCATGGTTTCACTTTTAAAACTAGAAAGTCTGTGGTTTATCCAAATATTGAATCGGTTTCGAAACTAGTGCCTCATGATCCAATCACGTGTCCGATCCAAGTACCACCCGAACAATATCCGTTGGACGTAAATGAACCATCAGAAAGTGATAGTTTACCTGCTTTAGAAACTAATTCTGACTCAGATTACATACCGGTGAATGATGGTGTTTACTTAATTAACCATTCAGAACTTTCAGATCTAATACGTGATCTCGCTCCTACCAAAGGACAAGCGGAATTACTCGGTTCGCGACTCAAAGAATGGAATCTTTTAGCGCCCAATACTCCGATATCTAAATTTCGTCATAGACACAGAGAACTTGTTCAATACTTTGAGATGGATGATGACATTTGCTATTGCAAAGATGTAAACGGTCATGAGCACATAGTCAACGAATGGCAATTTTTCATCGATTCTTCCAAGACTAGTCTAAAAGCCGTGTTATTGCATAACAGACATTTTTTTTCATCAATTCCAGTCGCCTACTCTGTTCATATGAAAGAAACTTATGACAATATGGCTATACGTTTGGAAAAAAATAAAGTACAATGACTACCAATGGCGGATTTGTGGAGACCTAAAGGTCATTGCAATTCTTACGGGCATGCAGACTGGGTATACTAAATTTTGTTGCTTCCGATGTGAATGGGACAGCCGCAACAGACAGGAACATTATGCAAGAAAGGTGTGGCCTATCCGGGATCGTATGCAGCTCGGGCATAAAAATGTAATACGCGAGCCATTAGTTAACAAAGACACCTTCATTTTACCACTGTTACATATAAAGTTGGGGGCTCATGAAGAATTTTGTAAAAGCATTAGATAAAACGAGCAAAGCTTTCACTTATCTTCGAGAAAAGTTTCCGCAAGTTAGCGATGCAAAGATAAAGGAAGGTATCTTTGTAGGACCTCAGATTAGGAAAGTTATTGCAGACAAACAATTCGAGAACTTGTTACATGGTAGTGAACTTCGCGCATGGATGGCATTCAAATCGATCGTCGATAACTTTCTGGAAAATCACAAATCTGTCGACTATGTTGCATATTGTTAAGCAGTGCATAGATGCATACATAATTGATGGGCTGTAACATGTCCCTCAAAATCCATTTGCTCGATTCGCATCTTAACTTTTTCCCTGACAACCTTGGCGAAGTCAGCGATGAACATGGAGAACGATTCCATCAAGATATCGCCGTAATGGAGTCACGTTATCAAGGACGGTGGAGTGTGACCATGCTTGCCGATTATTGTTGGATACTTCATCGCGATGTACCACACGTCATTCACCGACGAAAGTCGACTGCAAAGAAATTCAAGCCTACATAACTGTTATACTTCTTGTACGAATGATGTTGTAATACTGTATGTGTTGTTAAAAAACTTCAATTGCGTATTTCTAGAGATCCCGACCTGATAGAGAAAAACGGTTTGCAGATTTAAAAACAGCGCATTAAAATTAACCAGAAAAACATAGAATTGTTAGAGAAAGAAAAAAAAAGTTTTTTTTTGTTAGTCAGTGTAATCAAAACTGCAGTTTCATACTACGCTGTACCCACAGCGAAAAATCCGTCGACATTTTAAATTCAGCACTGTACAGGCATTTCACACTTCCCAAAAACACTGTCTTCCTCCCCGGTCAAAACGCCCGGAACACTCTCCCTAGATAACACACTCGTCCCGCTCAAAAGCAGACACGAGACTTTTTTACTGTTCACATAACACAAACAATTGCGGGCTAGCAGCGAGCTATTCTCACTCCGTTCAAAACATTACAGAATAAATATATCAGCGCTTTTCACGCTGTCTGTAATCTGTCTCTCGAAACTATCACGAGATACTCTCTAAATAATTCGATAGCTAACAAGCAACTAAGTGCTATAACTCAAAATCTATCTCAACTACTAACATACTCCAGTTTACTTCCCCTTACACTAAAACTGTTCGTTACAAAGTGTTACTATTTTCGGGAGAGTAGCCTACATATAAGGGAAACAATAAAATTAATGTCTAACTTTCAACCAAAGTTGCATCCCTTAGCGTTACGCACTGACAGAACAAGCTGGGATTTTATATATAGAACTAGTGTAAAAGCCCGTCATAAGACGGGAATTAAATTCAAAAGCACCAATACCTAACGGCAATTTTAATTATTCAGATACTTTTGGAAAAACAATGTTAGTTGTGAACATTCGATTGTCCATCAAAAGAGCACCTTGATTTTCTGTTGTTTTAATTTTTACTTTTACATTGTTGGGAATTCTCGATCGAGACAGTGCGACGTACAGCTAGCTGTCCATGAGAGAAGACTGGCTCGTTCAAAAAGATTCCAACATGTTCAAATGTTTGCCCTCGCATGCACACCAACACTTGCGCACTTTTCTTTGTCGAGTGTTACTATTTTCGGGAGAGTATAACAAAACCAAAATATTTGTTTTACATCCGAGGTTAAAAAAAGTCCGAACATGCACGCCCGTTCAAATTGCGCTTGCACACCGTGCTTTGCGCACTTTTATTTGTCGAGTGTTACTATTTTCGGGCGTTATTTACAGACAGAAAAAGCTGGGATATTATATATAGGACAAGCAAAAAACCCCCACAGAATAAGGGGAAATAATTATGTTGTGATCATTCTGCATGTCCTGATAACGGCACTAATTCTCCTCTGGTCATGTTATTTCTTTCCATTCCATTTCAGTTTCATTAGGTCTTTTTAGTCACACTTATCATGACTTATGGTCAACTAGCAACAACCCGCCAAAATTGGCAGGTTTTTAATTATAGTGTGTTGTTTCTGTTACATGTATTACATTGCTGCTTCTTCTATAGTCTCGCTTGCTCGCTGTGAATGACGCGATCGTCTCTTCCTTTTAGCCATCTTATCATTTTGATCCATCATAATTAATCTGCGATACTTTAAATTAAAATTTTGTCTTGAAGAAACAATTAAAAAAACTTACATTTTAAGGTTATTTTTAAGAAATATGACGAGTTAAATCCGTTTCCCGAATGAAACTAGAAGAAGAGTATCTTGATTGTCTGTTGATTTAATGCACACCGTCACACTTTGCTATTTTCGCCAGAGTACATATAAGGGGAAGCAATACAATTATTGTCTAACTTTCAACCACAGTTGCACCACTGTTGCTGTGCTCGAAAGTTAATGCACTCTCTCGAAAATGGAAAACGTGCGCAAATGACGGTGTGCAAAATATGACAGACCGACCAACCGAAGTACCTTACGGCGGGAATTATGGTATTGGATGGTCAGTGCACCGTGAAACAGTTGGAAGGCATGCATGCTCTTTTAACGGATATTTAGCTTAACGTTCAAGGTGCAGTGCGCGCCATTTCTATATTTTCCCGAAAAGTTGGCGTGATTTTTTTTCATTGTTGCTTTCATGCGTTTGAAGATATATATGTGTGCGTGTATGTGTAATTGTGAAGTTATAGACTTTTTTAAAAATGTGTGCGTGCGTAGAGTAGGAGTGAAATGGTACTACAAGATCACCAGTGTGGAAGTGGTGACTAGAACCAGACACGTGCCAGTGGAACGAAAGATTAGAAGAAGACGCTGCTGCTAGGGCACACATTTAGGAAACCTGTTGATACATTGCAAAGCAGTCCTCATTCTGGAATCCTCAAGATAAGAGAAGTGACCCCCCCCCACCCCCCCCCCACCCCCCCCCCCCCCAAAAAACACACGGAGAAGAGAACTGGGGACAGGAATGAAAGGAATGAGGAAGACAAAGAAAGACCTTGAATTGATAGCCTTAGTTGAAAGTATATGATCAGTGGGTAGCTGAAGGCTGTGAATAGGCATCTATATATATATAAATATATATATATATATATATATATATATATATATATATATATATATATATATATATATATATATATATATATAATCAAAATCCATAATTCTCGCCGTTTGTACGTCGGTCACATCTAAAGGATGCAACTGTGGTTGAAAGTTGGACATTAATTGTATGGTTTCCCTTGTATGTACTCTCCCGAAAATAAGTAACACTCAAAGAAGGAAAGCGTTACAGTCGGGCTGTAGATAAAACCCAGTTTTTCATTCCGGAAACGGATTTATTTTGTTAAAAATAACCTAATGGACTGCATTGCTACCAGATTTTTCATTGGTTTTGTTTGATCAGTATATACTTCTTTTTTTTTCATATCTACGCGACATTGCTGCATTCAACAGGAAAATAACAACAAAAAAACAACAGTGGTGTTCTTTATGTATCATGTTAAATAAAAAGGTAGTCCTATAACATATACTGCCGTAGGGGAGTGAAGTGTTTAGAAACATCACCATACCAGGTCCAGCATTGAGAGGTGGGGTGACCAGTTCTCTTCCGTGCTGCCGTTGCCTTCCTTAACTCAAAGTCAGGTACCCATTTGCAGCTGGGTAGACTGAAGCGTGTCGATACTGTGAATCGAACCCGGCACCTTTGACGCGAGAGACAACAGCGCTCTAACGACGCTGCCGGTAGGACGCTGCTCTCTGTCATGTGACAGACTTTAATGCGAGATCACAGCAGATATTCATTCACAAGCAGAATAGAAGATAGAAAAAGATGCTGATGATAAAAGCGTTTTAGCAGCAGTTGTTGTAGACGATAACAAGAAACTAGGTCATACAGTTATCAGAAATGGCTGCCTTGGCCGTGTCTGTCATCTTGAAGTGAAAGTTTTTATCACGTAAAACAAGGAGATATTACGTATAGTATGTCTTCTTCCTTCTTCCTCGTTCGTCCTGAAAAGGACGTTGGTTGCGTTGTGTCTGTTTACGCCGGAGCTGTGATATCTGCGCCTTTTGCCCGAAACATCCGACTTCAGCACGGCATTTTATATTTTAAGAGATTAGACATGCGTGCGTCCACTTTGAAAACGAAGATGGCTGTATACCGCTCCACCTATGTCCCAGTCTTGACATATGGATGCGAGTCATGGGCAATGACTACAACCCACAAAAGCCAGATCCAAACCTCAGAAATGAGGTATCTGAGGAAGGTGGTTGAAGTAACAAGAAGAGACATGGTCCGCAACCAGACGATACGTCAAGGCCTAAAATCCCACCCCCTGCAGACCCAAGTAGAACAGTCCCAACTAAGATGGTTTGGCCATGTCTGCAGAATGGGAGAAGATCGGCTATCACGACAAGCATGGGAAACAAAGAGCCAAGGATCCAGGACGACCCAGAGTCCGCTCGGAGGACAACATTAGACAATCTTTGAAGGACCGAGGACTAAAATGTAACCAGGCCAGGAGGAAGACAGCCGATATGATAGTCTGGCGCTCTCTCTTCCAAACCTCTACACCTCACGGTAGAAGGGGAACGACTAAGTAAGTAAGTAAGTAAGCGTCCACTTTGTCGTAATTCAAATTTTTTGTTTTTTTCCTGTGCCTTCCCGCGCAATTGAAACCCTTCAGAACAGTATAATCGTTTAAGTATTGATTGGATGAGTAGTCAATAATTTTGTTTTTCTTTAATGGTTTGTTAGTTTTTGTTGATTAATTTCTATTTGGTTGAATTTCTTTTATGAAGTATTATTATTGTTATTATTATTACTAATATTGTCACCGTTATTAACCTTATATATTTTCCTTTGTTTTGTGTATACAGTATATCGTTTAAGTATTGATTGGATGAGTAGTCAATAATTTTGTTTTTCTTTAATGGTTTGTTAGTTTTTGTTGATTAATTTCTATTTGGTTGAATTTCTTTTATGAAGTATTATTATTGTTATTATTATTACTAATATTGTCACTGTTATTAACCTTATATGCTTTCCTTTGTTTTGTGTATATATCGTTTAAGTATTGATTGGGGCATCTTATTGATGTTAGCAGGTTACGTTTGTTTATTCTTATAGTCCACATAATGTTGATTTTTGTCGGTTACGTTTTTCTCCGGCAACACGTGATGTTGATGTACGTTGTTTTCGTTATCTTCCGGTTACACATGATGTTGATGTTCGTTGTTTTCCTCTGACTACACATCATGTTGATGTTCGTTGTTTTCCTCTGACTACACATCATGTTGATGTTCGTTGTTTTCCTCTGACTACACATCATGTTGATGTTCGTTGTTTTCCTCAGGTTACACACGATGTTGATGTTCGTTGTTTTCCTCTGGTTACACATCATGTTGATGTTCGTTGTTTTCGCTTTTCTCCTGGTGCACATGATGTTGATAATCGCAGGTTCCATTTTTCTCCCAGTACACGTAATTTATGTCGATTTTATTTTCTGGAAAGGCACAAGATTTACATTGTCTCATTTACTTCTGATGCCCCTGATATTAGTTGGTTTTCTTGTCTCCTAGTGAACACGATGCATGGCAGTTAATATTTTCTCCTGGTTATCGTGATGTATACACCAATTTCTTTTTGTCTTCTAGCACACGTGATGTTGTTCTGTGTCGGTGTCAATGTCTGCTGCTGCACGTATGTCAGTTTAATTTCCCCCTCCCCCCGGGCACAATTAACGTGGATGTACGCTAGTTTAATTGTTCTCTTCTGTAGCATGTTGGTTTTAATGTGTCATAGAGCAGTTGTTCTCTACGTGGGCCATGCCATATTTCTAGGAGTCACAGAAGAAGATAAAGTACCTTTTTTCCAGCTAACAGCAACAATGAGAGGGGGGAGGGGGGCACATAGATAAATGAGGCTTAGTGGGGGGGCATGAGCAAAAAAAAAAAAGATTGGGAACCCCAGTCCTAGAGGATATAAATCTATATGTGTTAAATTTATTTCTGATGCACACTTATTTTTTAAACGTTTCCGTTTGATGTCCAAAAGTTACTTCAAATCTGCTTCCCCGGACACCACGTGGAACCATGTCTTAGAAACAGAGATAAACATCTCATAGATCAGTTGGACTGTTGTACGAGCTCATCGTGCAAAACAGAAGTTCCCTCTCTTTTGTTATTTAAATCTAAAATGTATTTAATCTATGCCGGTTTCCCCGTCATAGAAAAAGCAAGTAAGGAATGCTTAGAGAAATTACTGAAGAACACACTTATTACTTACTTATTCGTTCTTGTTCTACCGTGAGGTGTAGAGGTTTGTAAGAGAGAGCGCCATACTATTCTATCGGTATAAACATTATTAACACATAAGGAAGGGAAACCCGAGGCCTGCAAACAGTAAATTAATATGAGACAAACACAAAGGTATGTTATCAGGCACTCGTAGGAAATAAATAAGTAGAACACTAGACAAAAGAAAAACAACAGACATGAGTGGCTTACCCAGGATTTGAACCCAGGACCTTCCGTGCGACAACGCCGCCTAGCTATGCAAGTGAACCACACTATCCTCCCTGCCATCTACGCATCACCAAAAAATGATGTTTCGATGACAGGTCATTAGTGCGAACCGCTATACATAACACCGGAAGTTTACCATGGGCAGTTCAGCCTATTAATGACGCAATCACTTCTGTTGTTCCATCATTTACTGGACACAGTATTAAGGTCTTTGTCTTGTTGGACTGGCCTATACTGTATAATAGGGGAACAACAGAGGTGATTGCGTTATTAATAGGCTAAACTGCCCATAATGGATTGATTTGCCGTTGCCCTAAAGACGCCAATAGGCGTGATGGGAAACAATGGCAAAGAAAGCCTATCTGCTGTTGCCCTAAGACGCCACTAGGCGTAATGGCCACAGACTGCTTTGACGGTCGGTGGGTAAGGACGGAAGAAGAAGAAGAAGAAGAAACTGCCCATGGTAAACTTCCGGTGTTATGTATAGACTTGCTAAAATTATTTAAATGGAGTTCCAAGTTTTGTTGATACGTATTATATATAGATCGACCATAATTAGTACCCCTAGCATAATTAGCCATAATAGTAAATAATAATAACACATAATATCAGGGGAGAATCGTGAAAGGGAGCAAATAGACTTTCAGGACATCCACTCTCATCACACCTGGAGGTTTACAAGTATACAGCTGGATTCTACCTTTGATGTCAATACACCCTGATTCTTTTCAGAAAAGGGGGTATTTCTTGTAAGACCAGTCTCTTATCTGGCACTATCCTGGTATATCTTTTTGGTCCAGGATAACTTTAGATTACAATAACAACAAACCCCTTTGGTGACACTTGGTTCCACTCTAGTCCTCGGTCCTTCAAAGACTGTCTAATATTATTCTCCCTTCCCCCCCCCCCCCCCCAGCGGACTTTGGGTCATCCTGGAGGTCTGAATCCCTGGCTCTTAGTTCCCATGCTTGTCGATCTTCTCTCATTCTGCAGACATGGCCAAACCATCTCAGTTGGGACTGTTCTACTTGGGTCTGCATGGGTTGGGTTTTTAGGCCTTGACGTATCGTCTGGTTGCGGACCATTTCTCTTCTTGTTACTTCAAACACCTTCCTTAGATACCTCATTTCTGAGGTTTGAATCTGGCTTTTGTAGGTTGTAGTCATTGCCCGTGACTCGCATCCATACGTCAAGACTGGGACATAGTTGGAGAACACAACAAACTGAACTATTAACCAAAAAGTAAAAACCCCATCGTAAGGAATGATACAGTACAGAGCGTATAATAAACAAAATCAAGAAAATAGCACACTAAATGAAGAAAAAAAAGTCCTGATATAACTAACAGTTCCATGTATAAAGTAAATGGCTGAAAGGGGCGTGCTACACAAAGGATAGTAGCAAACATCTTAAATTAAAAAGAAAATATTTCCCATATCCAGATTAACAGTCCAGTAATTATAAAAGTACTTATGTATCTAGTACCACCGCTGTAGTCATTACGGCTCCCGCTGTGGTCTTTACAGCACCAAGATCCAGGCCTGTCCATGTGAAATCTATCCGCTAGACATCCCAAGATGAGTGGAGAAAAATAGCAGGAACGTGTTTTATTGAAATACTTATAAGTCTGTCACAGCCAGCCTCAGTGGCTGGCGCGGAGAGATATGAATGGCATGTATTTTTAATTTGGATTTACTTCTCGGAAGGTCACCTCGGTGGGGCATCTCTGAAAGTCATTAGGAGACCTGTGGCTTTTTCTGTTCATGGATCCTCTTGGGCTGAGTACCTTGGTTTGAATTTCACTAAAGTATTCGCTATCTTGTGGGCGAACAAGTTCTTCTCAGCATTGTTATTAAATTAATAACGGTGTTATATTACCATTATGCCCATTTTGACTTTAGTTCTTTAAGAAGTTGTTCCCCTTGACGGTTCAGCGTGTTTTCAGTGTGGTCTTCATCGGGTGTTGCGATGGAAATAGTGCGTCGTCTACTCATAGTTTGTTTGCTGCTGTTAATCAGCTCCGGCTGTTCTTGTAGTTTGTCCTGTTTGATTTACCCATTTCCTCGTCTTCTTCTTTGGTCCTTGGCCGATGTCTGACAACGCAATCACTGACCATCACGCCTGGCGGCATCTTGTAGGGCAGCAACAAACTGTCTCAACTTTGCTCGGTTGACAGCATTTCTTCCTGTGGTGCCCCAGCTCTGGTTCATGCTTTGCATGTCTGCCTCCACAGTTCTCCGCCAGGTGGCTCTTGGCCGGCCTCGTTTTCCTTCTGTAGTCCATAGCATGGCAGTTCTGGTGATGGTGTTAGGGTCTCTTCTGAGGATGTGACCAACCCAAGTACAGCGTCTACCCGCTATGATGATGCGCATGTCTTCTTGTTTTTACTCGTTTTCTTGATGTAAAATGCTGTTAACATACCCTGTTCGGTATGGTTAACTTCTCCTTGTTCTGCATTGCGCTTCCTGGAGGCTGCTATTTGTTGTACGTCGGTGCTTGTTAGTTGTACAGTGATGTTTGTTGTACAGTGATACTTTGTTGTTGTAAACTGATGCGCTTCGTTACCAAGGCCAGATGAATATTATCAGACTAACCACAGCAGACTACAATACCACTTATTTAACACGACAACAATATAGGTATTGACAATTGTGCGAAAGTAATTGAGGATATGTGCACTCCATGATCATCATCATCAGGTGCCATTTTCATATCGAAAGTCGGGTGCAATCAGGGCCGGATTAAGAGCTCCGGAGGCCCAAGGCTATTAAGATATTTTGGGGCTCCTCTCTATATCGCTGTCATCCTCATCCACGTTTACCTTTAACTCTGCCTTCTACTAGTCTTCATGAAGGTGTTATGTCTTTTTACATGGCCAAAATATATTAGCTATCTAAATTTGATCTCCTTCATTAAATCTCTTTTCATTCCTAGGTTTTCTAGCACCTCTTTTATTTGTTTTCTTCCTCCACGACAGAAGCATCCGAACAACCTGAACGTTCCCAAACTTCCTTGAAGGTGACATTGTATGACGAAAAACCTGAATCATCATCCATCATTCTTCAGATCCCCAAGGACATAGGCCTTCAACAAATGTATACCAGTCTCCCTGTCCCATGACATCAGCTCAGGTCAAACCCCAGACCTAAGGGTCTTTTATGTTTGGTCATGCGCCCTAATATAGCCGACTAGGCTGAACGGGACGCGCCTCGCCAAAACGAGGCAAAACTTTATTTATTTTTTTTTTTTAAATCAGCTCTGGTCTGTCCATGCCTTCTTCATCCCCATCATACGTGTCTCCAGTTCTCTGAATGTTCTTTGATCTTCGTCTCTCTCTTTCTTACCCTGGAAAATTCCAGAACAAGGATTTCATTGCAATGTTGTCATCAGATTTCTTTATTGTGTACCCGATCCATCGTCAGCGTCTTCTTCTCTTGTTAAACTGATACTTGTCTGGTTTTTGTCATCAGTCCCACAGGAGTGATCTTGTCATCAGTCCCACAGGAGTGATCTTGTCATACCACTTCAGTCTTTCTATTCTACGCAAAAACCCATTTACAAAAGTCTGTAGCTTTGTCATACCCGTTACTTCAAATTGCATTTCCATGTTTGTTTCTTTGTTTGGTTGTTGTTGTTGTTTTTTTTTCGTTCAGTTATTTGCCTTCTTGTGGCAAAGCATGCACTTTTCAACCATAGACACAATTTCTTTTGGTTACAATAGGGTACAACTGCCAGTCAATAATAACAGAACTGTTTGCCTGACTGACCTGTTTAGTTCCCGACGATCTCGGGGAAAACAAAAAGAATAGGACTACTACCCCATCAGGCGTGTCGTAAGAAGCGACAGACGTGAGGTTGGGCATGACGCTGGCAACCTCACCATCTACAAATTGCAACAGAAACCACTGCAGCAAGAGCAGATGGATGTCCTTATGCAGGCTTTCCTGCAAGGGAACTAGCATCAGTGGTGGCAACATCTACGCAGGTAGGGGAAAAAGGCCGAAAAATGACTCCCGAACAATTCATTATTTATTCCCTGTTTTGCTCCCTATGAAATATGGAGCCTCAGCTGGTCCCCTTCCAGAAAGCACCTAGTCCTAAAAAGGACGACTACAATTTATCAGCTGGCACGCCGAAGCTCTGAAAAGGACCAGTCATGTGAAAGACAGCTAGTCCGCATGAATCCTTGTTCTTGTCAGTGTTGTTCTCTGTCATACCACCTGCTGCTTCCATCACTGCCGATAACATAATGAACTCACGGGTATTTTGAATGGAACATTCGCCTCTCTCTGCTCCCAGCTGTAACTGCGTAGATAACTGGTTATCACTTGAAAGACCTTTTAAAATTGTTTCTTCTTTCGTTCGTTCTCTATTCCGTATGTTTTTGGTCTCCATCTGTCTTTTTTAGAGCTGGGCATATGATAGTGAAGGTTTTAATAATTCACTCCCTAACGCAGTATCTGCTATGGGACTCAATGCTGCTCATTTCTTGGCACAATCTTCCCCATACCCTGAAAAGGTATACTCATTCAATATATCAGACTGTTCAAATATTTCATGAGTTCTGATTATATGCCACCCAAATCTGATTATGTATCAAATTATTGTCTGATGTACTGAATAGGGGGTTTGAGTTTTATATGTTTGTTTGGTTGTTTGTTTTTCTGTCATAACTTTGTTTTATGTTTGGTTTTGTTTTTTACTTTTTTTTAAACTAATTAATTTTGATTGTGATTGGATACTATAAATGTATGCTGTATTTTTTTTACCTTTATAGTGTAGAGTGCCTTTAAATTATCGCTTAAAGTAACATATGGGAATGAAAGGACACAGTATGCAAGAAGAGAGAGAGAGAGAGAGGAGAGAGAGAGAGATCAAAATGTCAGACGGGCCTGCGTGTCAAACTCTGAACACTTTGAAAATAAAGTTCGTTCGTTCACCGTCATTACCCTGTAAATTCCCAGGCATCATAGGCTCTGAACAAATTCACGTCCACGTGGTCTTGCTATGTGCCATCCACTCAGTGTCTTTCTATGTCAGCTTTATCCCTTTAATTGCTGACTCCCAGTTCTCTCCTCCATGTGTTATTCGGCCTCCCCTACCTCTCTTACCATGTGGATTTCAGAACAAGGACTGCCTTGTAAAACTGTTAAGAAAGGTTACCTCATCCTGCATCTTTAGGTAGTTGGTGCTGCAGAAAAAAGGGCTACAGCCGTTGTTACTGGATTAACACGTAAAATGATTAACAACCGATCATATAACTTTTAATGTTAGGGTTCTTTTAGTGTTCACTTATTTATTTATTTAATTTTATAAAGATTAGAAAATGATTCACGAAAATCTTCTCGTGTCATCTATAACAGGGGTTCTCAACCCTTTTTTGCTCACGGCCGCCTTATGAGCCTCATTTAGGGTACTTTACCATCTTACTGTGCCCCCTAGAATTATGGCATCGCCCACCTTGAGAACCACATATCTATAACACTAACCTTGTTTACCCCAATCGTAAAAGTGGGAAGTGTACGAACATAACTGGTGGTTGCAGGAGAACACATCCACATTAATGATGATGTCGCACCTTTAGCATTCTACAGCTAAAGTGCGGATTGCAGTAATGGCCTGTCATATTACTACTATCATCATACACTGCATAGTTTATGGTTGAGTCGGGCAATAAACTCTTCGTGTTTATGAGAAGCTGCGGTGAAGAGATCAACATTACGTCAGTACATCGGCGGACTAAGCCCATAGCAGTAGGGGGAACAATCTCCCTAGCCTCCGTTTAAATTAATCAGCTGTATTGTAAACATTCCCTATTGCCTGGGGTCCTAGGTCTCTACAAGTCCACCCTCCGCGCCAGTCGGATCCAAATAGTATAAGGTCATTGACAAGGCACTTCATATTTAAAAAAAAAAAAAAATTAATATATTCTCGCGTGTATCCACTGGATATACATGAAATAAATGTCAAAACAGAGCAGCGATACCGCAGTGGTTAGTGCCCTGGCTTCCCAACTCGGCGGTCCTGGTTCGTTCCCCAGATGAGATGGGATTTTTTAGACAGCAAACGGCTCCGAGGTCGACCCAGCCTCATGAATTGGGTACCAGAGCAACTTCTGGGAAAGTTAAGGCGGCCGGCGTGATGCTTTCCACATCACCTCTCCTAATGTGTCGATGGTCAAGAAAATATGGGCCTAACGCCATATTCCCAATATGTCTGTCGTGAGAAATTCTAATCCACATATATAAATTAAAACGTAAATGTAAAGCCTAACAAATAAATTTAATAAAAGGAAAGAAGAATGGTAAAGAACAGTGCTGTCACAATGACTGTACTCGAAATCCCCCTTGTTTTCTACTTCGTCTGCAAATTGTAACGTTTCACGTTGATAGTAAAGGCCTTCTGCAGCATACACGCGTTTCCCCAACACAATAAAATGTGTACTCCAATTCTAAGAAAAACCTTGAGATATGCAAGTTGACCTAGATTTAAAATTCCATTCATGTCTTTTTATACACTACGTTACAAAAAAAAAAAAAACGAAAGACAGATGGACTAAAGATAGAAAGAAGGGAGGGCTGAAAGCAGGGACACATGCAACACTAAACACGCGTCGCGCGATACACAATTGCTGCCATCACGCGTGTAAGGCCACAGGCACTAGCTTTTTTTTTTCAAATCGACAGTGATAAAAACACTACCCTACCAGAGTTAGGTTTTAAAAACTTACAAAATTCTTATTAGGAATTATGACATTATACTGGTTTACGTTTGAAAACATGACAGTACCCAGACACCCTAAAGTTTGGAAGTGAGGAGGTAGTAACAGCACGACTATCCTAGAAGAAAATGCATATTGGCTCCATTAAATATATATATTTGGGTTCCTTAGGACTTGCTGACAAATAATATGTTAAACGTTACGCAAATAGTCTAGGAATTAACAAATTATAGCCAAAAGAAAATAGTGAGGGTGTCAGACAACACCAAATTCAGAATCGCTCAGTGGCAGAATTTCACCCCACCATTGTACGGGAAATAGGCTGACATGTTACCTCCTATTTGATTGGCGGAAAATAAATGTAAGGCTAAACACGATTAGTCGGGCTATAAATACTATCTTGGGTTGTCAGGGGAAACGTGAGTAGGAGTACTATTTTTTTGAAAAGCTGTGTAAACATGGCATGATTGGTTAGACTTGCCAATATAGTCAATTAGAGGCATCAGGTCAGCACCACATTTGCAAATAAACTTACTACAGAATCAGTGCGTTGAGCACCAGTGCATATTTGTATAAATAAAAGCCTGGGACATCGGCAGATCGAAATTGTGCTATATAATCAGTGCCAGTCAACGTAATTCTGTGTTATTTCCATGAATTGTGGGACTGTGGTCCTAAAGCTATTGAGCAGTACCTGGTCAGAGCTTTGCTGAATCCAGAGGCGGACAGCATACTCCTTGGTCCATATAGCAAACAGTGAGGTGTCTCCAGAACACAGGGGAGAAATCGAGCAGAGGAGTCTTTTCCTGCCGCCTTCACGAAAGTTAAGCCTATTGTGGCCAGCTGAGCTCAACATTATGTATCCCCATCCTAAACTGACATTTTATAAAATTAAGAGGGGAAATTAATTGTTTTAGTGAACGGAACTGAGAACATCTCCAATACTAGTTCCAACAGAAATAACCACTTGAAGTCATGATGACAAATACCAACATAGCCTGAAAAAAACAACACCAGTATTACCTCATATTACCACTACACAACTGACACACATAGGATAAGATTAATAAAATATGTCACTACAAGATTCATATTGATAAATTCTGTACATATAACTTGTAATTAAGATTGATTGTGATTCCTGGTTCACTTTGTAATTGAATCAGGACACACATATATATTAATGAAAAGTACTTAATACATATTGATATTTGAAAATTTACCAGTGACTCGTTTAAGATAGTCTTATAGAATGTTTCCTGTGTGTGAGTGTCACAGTGTTGTCAAGTGTGATGGAATAAATTAAATTGTTTATCTGTCTGTTGTTGTTGTGACTTACACTTCATCATATACATACCCTAGACATATAACGTAGTCATCACAATA
Organism: Oreohelix idahoensis; assembly: GCA_024509875.1. NCBI lineage: Eukaryota > Metazoa > Mollusca > Gastropoda > Stylommatophora > Oreohelicidae > Oreohelix > Oreohelix idahoensis. Next base: position 150,738 of record JAMPIV010013742.1, on the reverse strand, counting down.
TTCCAGAATAATTCTGACTGAGGTATAAATATGTGGCAGCAAGTAAGGTTATCTGTAAAACACTACACCTATTAGATACAGATACCTTCACAGCTGATCTCAGTCAGTACACTAAGTCCCCTATAGATATTTATAAAATCCCACTTTACCACAATGTCTCAGTGGGCGTGTAACGGGATCCTTTACATTGACCATTGAAATTTAATGTCAAAACAATGACAAATAACTGGTATTTGACCCCAACCAAACAAATTAGTTTTTTTTTTTTAATTCCGAGAAACCAAGTCAAACAAATAAAATCTAAAACTGGTCAATAAACTGACTTGACAAGAGATTGCAAACATTGATGCATACTATCAAATTATGTATTGAATTAACCGGATCTCGCGTTGTGTAGTAAATCAATGTTAATCACCAAGAGCTAACGCTCAGTGATGATGGATCAAAGACAAGGCAAGTAAATCAATGTGACGTGGTATTTTATGTAATAAAAATGGCATTCAATTTTCTTTATTGTGATGTTTTTTTTCCTATAAATTAATGGATACAATTGAAAACATAACAATTTAAAAATAAGATGTGACTTGTCAGACACCATGAAAATCGCGCTGCTATCATCATCATGGGCTGCCATCTTCACAACGAAGGTTTGCTCTAATGGATCTCCAACGTCTTCTGCTTCTTGTCTTGTTGATGCACTCGGATATACTATTTCCTGTCCATCTTTTGATGTTATCTTCCTACTTATAGCGCGCTCTTCCCCGTGCACGTTTGCTTCAACTCTGCCATCTATTATGGTCTTCTGCTAGGTGGTATGTCTTTTTATGTGGCAACAATATTTTAGCTGCCTAATTTTAATCTCTTTCATTAGTTCTGTTTTCATACCTAGGTTTTCTAGAACCTCGTTATTTGTTTTCTTCTCTTTCAATGAAATGCGCCCCATTCTTCTATTTATCAACATCTCGAGAGTCTCAATTCATTCTTCCAATTGCTAATTCAATGTCCATGTTTCTACACCATACAGTAAGGAGGAATATATATAACACTTTATAATTCTCATGTTGTTGAATGTAGCTTTGGCTCTGCTATAGATTCCGGCAATATCTGCAGACGCCACAGCCTGGTCTTCTAAGCTGAAAAGTGAATACTTACACCCATTTATTATTATTATTATTATTTGAATGGCTCAAAGGCCGCTATTATGACAGGTGTCATTTGTCTTAGCCGGCATGTGCCCGACAAGTGTCGACCAGGTCGTCAGAAACCTCAGGTCCCGCTCCGCGCACGTCTAGCACGTGCAGGCTTTACCAATGATACACGGAACATGGTAGCTTTTCCGTAGCTAACTGAAGCGTGACTGTTCTCACTTGGCAGTCACGAATGTCGTAAAAACACTTACGACCGCTTAAAGCCTAGCCCTTCAGGTCGATCAAGGGTTCTAAACCTTTTTTTTTTTTTTTGCTCATGGCCCACCTTTTGAGCCTCATTTACCTCTGTGCCCCCCCCCCCCCTAAATAGTCACTGTTAGCTGGAAAAAGATACTTTACCATCTTACTGTTGCCCCCTAGAAATATGGCATGGCCCCTTGGGAGGGGGCGTATGGTCCACGTTGAGAACCACTGTAACCGGCCCCATTCCCAACCTTCCTTAGTCGCCAGTTACGCTAAGTCTGGCTGGCTACAGTGTTACTGTTCTGTGAGCCCTTTCCAGCCCCGGTAGTACACTTAATTCAACTTAGCCATACAAGACAGAAAGTTCCGTTATGGAAGTACATGGCGCAGCTCAGAGGACGCTGAAACCACTGTGCACCATAAACGGGTTCTAGCGCAGAATAGCACTGAAATATAACGTCAGGACCACTAATAACTGAAGGAAAGAACATGGCGGTAGCCAGTGGAACAAGAGATGAGAAGAGGACGTTGGCTTTGGATAGTACGCACATTAAGAAAGCCAGTTAATTGCACCATAAGCCAGTTAATTACACTATAAGCCAGTTAATTGCACTATAAGCCAGTTAATTGCACAATAAGCCAGTTAATTGCACTATAAGCCAGTTAATTGCACTATAAGCCAGTTAATTGCAGTTAATTGTACTATAAGCCAGTTAATTGCACTACGTATAAACCAGTTAATTGCACTATAAGCCAGTTAATTGCACTATAAGCCAGTTAATTGTACTATAAGCCAGTTAATTGCACTACGTATAAGCCAGTTAATTACACTATAAACCAGTTAATTGCACTATAAGCCAGTTAATTGCACTATAAGCCAGTTAATTGCACTATAAGCCAGTTAATTGCACTATAAGCCAGTTAATTGCAGTTAATTGTACTATAAGCCAGTTAATTGCACTACGTATAAACCAGTTAATTGCACTATAAGCCAGTTAATTGCACTATAAGCCAGTTAATTGCACTATAAGCCAGTTAATTGCACTATGTATAAGCCAGTTAATTGCACTATAAGCCAGTTAATTGCAGTTAATTGTACTATAAGCCAGTTAATTGCACTACGTATAAACCAGTTAATTGCACTATAAGCCAGTTAATTGCACTATAAGCCAGTTAATTGCACTATAAGCCAGTTAATTGCACTACGTATAAGCCAGTTAATTACACTATAAGCCAGTTAATTGCACTATAAACCAGTTAATTGCACTATAAGCCAGTTAATTGCACTATAAGCCAGTTAATTGCACTATAAGCCAGTTAATTGCACTATAAGCCAGTTAATTGCACTATGTATAAACCAGTTAATTGCACTATAAACCAGTTAATTGCACTATAAACCAGTTAATTGCACTATAAACCAGTTAATTGCACTATAAACCAGTTAATTGCACTATAAACCAGTTAATTGCACTATAAACCAGTTAATTGCACTATAAACCAGTTAATTGCACTATAAACCAGTTAATTGCACTATAAACCAGTTAATTGCACTATAAACCAGTTAATTGCACTATAAACCAGTTAATTGCACTATAAACCAGTTAATTGCACTATAAACCAGTTCCTGCTGTGGAATCCCAGGGTAATAGCAAAAAAAAAAGTAAAGGTAGTCCCTTAGCACATACTGCCGTAGGGGAGTGAATTCTTTGAGACTTTACTATACTAGGTCCAGCGCCCAGAAGTAGGTTGGCCAGTTCCCTTCCTCGCTGCCTTTCCCTGTCCTAACTCAAGAGCAAAGTCAGGTACCCAGTTACAATTGGGTAGAATTCAGCGTGAATACCGTGAATCTAACCCGGCACCTTTGCCGCGAGACACCAGCGCTGTAACCACTCTGTCAAGAGAAATTAAAAAATACATGGAATAGAGAACGGACAAAGACATGACAGGGATATAGAAGACATGACAAGATCTTGCACAGATGGCATAGGACTGGGAGGATTGGCATTTTTTTTTTTGGGGGGGGGGGGAGGACCTGTGTATCCTGAAGAGCTGGGAAATATTGATTGATTGATGTTGATTACGTCTGCTCCATTATTTTCTGACATAAATATACACTCTGCATTGGTGCTTGTCTCGAATTTTAGTAGCCGTCTTCATGAGGTCAAATGCAAATTCCACATACGGTGTAACTACAAGAATTGGCACTTTACAAAAAATCTAGGGCATCACTTCATCTTCCGTAATGTTCGTAGCCCTTATTGCTCAGTATATGACGAGGACCACAACGAATACACAATCGTACAGCTCAGTATCTGTTGCAAGCGGTTTTGAGAGGAAGCAGCTAAACTGTTTGCAATGACACCGGAAGTTTTGTGTTATTAAGAGCCCATTTAACGTGAAGTATGGCCGCCTAATATTTCTGGGAACCGACAGGCTGTATAGCGTCCGGGGGGATACTTTTCCTTAATCGGAGCTTGCATCGGCCATGTCTTGTCACTCATGTCTACGAGCTCTGGACGTTTGCTCGTAATGATAAACCGCGTTTTCAGCACTAACTCCACCACCCACAAGCCTCTTCTCCCACCCAACCTCAAACTTTTCAGGCGCGTTTTCTTTAGCTATTCATTGTCTCTGATTGGCCCTCAGAATTGAGTGCGTTGATTGTGCAGCGCTAACAGGCACCGTCTTGAAATGCTTGCATGATTTGGACATTTGTCTTTCTCAGATGCAGCCCAAACCTTGAGCTCGGGGTCAGACCTGTCTCATCACTCAGCGGCTCGTGAACTGACACAAGAGCTTCCCGTTTCCGAGCCTGTGTCGTGTATTACTATTGGAAATCCTTCAAGAGTTTTAACGCAACCATATTCTCTTAAAATGGGCATCCCTTAATTATATCGAGCGACAATAGCGTTATGTACAGTTGAAATGGAAGTTTTAATTTGTTTAGGCTATTATTTCTTGATCATTTTGCGGTGGGTATATTTCTCCCACCCATGTCCCCCCACCTCTCTCTCTCTCTCTCTCTCTCTCTATATATATATATATATATATATATATATATATATATATATATAGGTAAAGGATCCCGTTACACGCCCATTGAAGCATATTGGGACTATGGTGTTAGGCCCATATTTTCTTGACCATCGGCACACTAGGGGTGATGTGGTCAGCATCACGCCGGCCGCCTTCCCAGAGTTGCTCTGGTACCCATTTTATGAGGCTGGGTCGACCCTGGAGCCGTTTGCGGTCTAAAAATGCCCGCCTCACCTGGGGATTGAACCATGGACCACCGAGCTAGGAAGCCAGTGCACTAACGACTGCGCTACCGCGGCTCCATATATATATTTATAATGCAACGTTGTAAAAGTAAAAGAAAAAAAAACAAAACAACAACAACAAAAAAAACAGCATACTCACATTCACAGTATCAAATTATAATGAAAAAAAAGTTAAACAATAAAAATCATCACTGAATCCTGCATGCGATAGTATATATATATATATATATATATATATATATATATATATATATATATATATATATATATATATATATATATATTATATATATCATATATATATATATATATTATATATATTATATATATACTGACGGGTTTGCGACTGTCAGAACCTAGAAACCGTCTGGAACAGAAAGAGTTTAATCTGGGAATTCTACACGTCTGCTTTAAATACAGCTAGGTTTCAAGAAGACAAAGTGGGGGGGGGGAAGAGAAACCACTTTGGTTTCCCCCTCAACCTTGAATTTCATCTGTGACTCTTTGCACCATCTTGTTGAAATGATCAGAAACCCTGTTGTCAAGGATTGCCTCCCCTGCTTTGCAGTAGTGGTCCAACAATGGCCAAAACTCAAGTGTATCTAAATGGGTCGTCAAAGGTGTGTACCTTCGCGCAAGATTACTCTTGGCAGAGATGTAGATAGAAGGTTAATGGCACTTCTATCCGAAGGTAGACATCACAAGATAATTAAGAAGTCAAGAACCATGCGGCATGGCGCCGAGCAATGGTTAACTTATATCTGTCCGTCGCCTTTTGTGAAGGATTTAAGCAATGGTTTTTAGCTCGTTCAAGCCCCCAGCTGAGTTAATTCAGCGAATTCCTCTTATAATGGTATAGCTCTGTTTAGAAGTAAATATATGTCTAAGTATTTATATGTATATATTAAATATTCTGGCTCATACGTTTGCTTTCATACATATTAAAACTGGAGCGACTATGATTGTTTAGTTTTAAAACAACATGTAACAATTTTAATAATGAATTAGTCATTAACAGTTAACATAAATATGGAAAATTTGGTGAAATTTTATATTGGAATCAAATTTTCTCCTCACGGAGATTAAATAGAGGGTTTTATCAATGTCCGTTGCTTTCGCCTGTTAATAAGCACTTAGCTTTTATAAGGGAGTCCTGCAGCTGTGGTTTTCGTCACTTCTTGGTGATGAGTGTACTTCTGTACATAATAGCGGCGTGGTAACTTTAGTACTTCATACCGTCTGATGCTTGTAACCACGTACTTTTTAGAAAAAATAGAAAGACAAATGCCTCTGCTAAGTACACTGAGTTGGAAGCTTAACAGGCTCTCGTTGTCCACCCACCAATGTTAATCTCTCAAAAGAATTAAATTCTTGAGTATACACAGTGTAACTCAGGAAAGATTAATACAATTCACCAATATTCCTCTGGGTATTAACTGGGAAAATGTGTCTGGACAGCGCGATCAATGATTTGTGCCTGAACTAACATTAACAAGTTACATATATGTCACAAAACGATATGCTACACTTGAGGCACATGTGATGTAATCATCACTCATCACTGCTCCAGTCGGAGTCTGGGGTCACCTCTGCTGTCAGGTTTTCCGCATGACTAGCCAGAAACAATCACCAGCGCTTGCTGTAGTGGTTTATGAATATACTATTTTCGTTGGTTGAGGTTGCCAGCCTCATATATAGCCACTTAGCAAGAAAACATGTTAATTCACAATTGTAAAATAAATGTTCACAACTTAACACAAGATTTTGGGTTATACACAATCTCCTCGCACAGGTTTCGGATGGACACGAGCAATTTCGGTGCATATGCTCTCGAATCACTTGGTCTGGGAAAGTATAGTAATTCCTTCTTATGACGGGTGTTCTGTGATACACTTGGCCTGGGAAACTAGTAATTCCTCTTCGACGGGTGTTCTGCGATACACTTGGTCTGGGAAACTGTAATAATTCCTCTTTGACGGGTGATCCAATTCCTTTAGGTGTCCAGACTCTGTATTTAAAGTCCTGGCCTGATAAGTTTACAGTCTTGTATTTATAAAGGCGGGCTTACTTTTAGGTTTTAAGTTTCCCAAATACTTCGATCTGTCACTTATAAATATGGAATTCTAGGTCCGATCCTTCTCTTTCTGGCTTTTTGGGAGTTGCTCGTTTGAAGTTGCGAAGCTGTCTGTTCTGTGTCTCTGAGTTCGCTAGATTATATTTCCCACTTTTCAGTTCAATCACAGATTGTGTTTCCGCCGAATTTTCCAATGGAATCAACATAGTTTATTCCGGCATCTCAAATCAAACCAATCAAATCTCTCTATCACTGGGTTGGGGTGTTTTAATTCAAAACATCCCCCACGTGTTTTAAAATATTACATTTAATATTCCACGCGTGACCTCTGTCTAATAAGTCGTAATACTTCCGATGGCATCTTCATGCAAACAAATCTGTGACTTATCCCTCGATAATACCTTCCGCCCAGACGGGTTATCTGTAATCTTGATACAGACAGGTGAGAAAAAAAACAAAAACAAAAAAAAAACACCCACACAAATAATAATACGTCTTACAAGGAGAAGGACAAGAAAAACCTTCGTTGCGGCCACAAGGCCTTCGTCAGGGACAGACAAACAAGAGACAGGAGGGAAAGAAAATGAGAATTAAGTAGAGAACATGAAACTATAAAAATAAGAGAAAAAAACTCCCTTAATATTAAGTCCAGTCACATGTGAAGCAAGATGGCTGCCACTAAACCGGAAAGAGGAAGTTGATAGTACATTAAAAATAAGAAATAATGAAAACAAGGACTGGAAAAGAGTGAGAAAAAAGAAAAAAGTAATCAATAAATAATAAATAAAATAAAAAAATAAATAAAATAAAATATAAATAAATAAATAATAATAATTAATAAATTTAAAACAAATAAATAAATAAAAACAAATAAATAAATAAATAAATAAATAAAAATAAATAAAGAAATAAATAAAATAAAAAATAATAAAGGAAAAAATAAGTTTTAAAAAAAATTATTTTTTTTTAAATAAAATAAAATAAATAAACAAATTAAAAAAGAAAAAAGTAATAATAATAAGTAAATAAATAAATAAATAAAATTATTAAATTAAAAAAAATGGTAATTAAAAAAAAGAAGAAAAAAAGGGTGATCGCATCAAAGTAGAAAGTCATAATACAACTGGGACTCGATAGAGAAAGGCGTCTCAGACAAAAGAATGTTGGGTATTCAAACCGTGTGGTTTGAGGCAACCCATAAGATGGATGAGGCGTTGTTCCTGGCGAAACCGACTGTTGGCGTCCGAGGAACAGTATCTGATGGCTGTCACCTGGATGTCAGTGGCACCGTGGTGGTCAGGGCCATTGAAGTGGATGGCCACAGGTGTGGAATTAAACTGAGAGATGTCATAGAGGTGTCTGCAGAATCGGTCGCCCAGTCGTGTGCCCGTTTGGCCGATGTACGTAATGGTGCAACGTTTGCATATTTTTTTTTTTTTTTTTTTTTTTCTTAACATGTCATTGCGAGGCTGGGGAACCTGAGGACTTTCCTTCCAACCCGGTCAGGAGCTTCGCTCCTTCCCATCCACAGAGGGTTTATCACAGGAGCCGTTCAGGCTATTCAGTCAAATTTCCGGCCGTAAACATTTCTTCAAACGCCGACGCCCGGGTTTGAACCATGAACACCTGGTCGCCAGTACAACGCCGAAGCCATTACACCAGCGCGGCTCCCAACGTTTGCATATAATAGCATAAATGACGTTGCGTGACTCACATGTGAAGCCATGGGTGATGGTGAACTTGGCGTTAGGGAACGAGACTGAACGTGTTTCGATTACATACTGACATGTCTTACATCGTGTACGGTTACATGGTTTGGTTCCAAAGTGGCCATCGTTGACGGTTTTCAAACGGCTGTGGACTAGGAGGTCCCTCAAATTTGTGTCCCGTCTATATGCCAGCAAGGGTGGCTCACTAAATGCTTCCCGCGCCACTGGGTCAGCTTGGAGGAGAGGTAGGTGGCGAAACAGGATCCTTTTGACAGCAGTGCTGTGAGGGTGATAGGTCATTATTAACTTGACTCTATCAGAGGAGGTTTTTTGGCGGGGTTTGAGGGCCACGTATTTATCACCTGTGTTTTCGTCTGTCCACCAGGCAGAGTCGCCGACAGACAGTGTGGCTTTCTTTAAGTCTATCGTGCGCTCCCGTCTTGTGCAAACACAAGGATGGTTGCTATCCACCTGGGGTCAAATGTTGGACTGTCACGTTCAAAGGGGTCAGCCGGCTTATTTGATAACGTATAATCGGCTGGCCGGTCTAATTGCATGGCGCAACGTGAACACGTCTGAGTATTAGTAAAGCAAAAATTTAAGAGACAAAAGATAGTCCCATAGCAGATACTTCCGTAGGGGAGGGGAGTGTTAGAGACTTCATCCTACTAGATTCAGCATAGAAAGTAAAATAATGAATGAAAGAGCAAAAATTATGCCAAATAATAAGCGATTTGAAAGAAAATGAAGAAATGTTACTGCCGTAGGGCTGATGGTGTGAGAGATCACACAAAAGAGCATGTCCAGACGTTACAACAGGAGGCAATCTTATCATCAGAAGCGGATCTGCCCGACAAACAAGTGTTTCGGGCGTTTAACTTCTTTACACTATGAGGGGGGCGGGCCCACTTGAGTTACGACAAGTGTCCGCCTTCTGTTGTCTTTCCCGCCTGCCCTGCGAATTGAACCTACTCCACCTTGGTTGCAACTTTAAACTTCAGACTGGTTTTATCCATGCTGCCAGCAGGAGGCAATTTTTACAATAACCATTATTTTGTATATAAATTACTGTCCTAAATTCCATAGCCCGTTTGCGGTCACAATGCCCTTTCCACAGCTTCACCGATGCCTCGTAAGTACCCTTGTTCTTGACTTTCCTTTCACACCCACTAGTTTCAGTAGATCATGCACTGAGGCAGCCACTAGACCTCTTGCACCCACCTCAACAGCTTTAAAAAATTCAGCGGTTAGTCTATTTTTCAACTGATTTACAAGAGACCAGCCAAACACAGCTAGGAATATTGGTGACAGTTTTAACAGGACCGAAGTTTTCAGGTTGAAAATTCGTAATGTCACGAGTAAGTGACCAGCAAAAACGTGGCGGGAAATAATTACGTCGTACTATTTCTGCTGCATGTTGGTGATGACTGCATTGATTTCATTCCTTTGCATTTCATTTCAGCTTCATTGAACCTTTAGTCAAACCTATCATGATTTATGGTCAGTTGTCAGTGCATGAAAAAAAATATATAGAAAGGCCTGCGTGCTCTTTTAATGGATGTTGAGTTTAGATTTCATGGTGCAATGCGCGTCTTTTTCGACAAGGTGGCGGGATTTTCTCATTGTTGTTTCAGTAAAGCAATTAGTATATAGGAGATTACCGTAACGAAATAATGACTGTGTATTTCACAATGAATGGAGCCTCAAGCCGAGAGACTCACTTTGTATCAATACGCTTTAGCTTCCAAAGGAGCATAGGCTTTCAATAAACACATGCCACGTCTTACTGTCACGTGCCATCAGCTCAAGTTCTTTCCACTTCTTCCTCATCATTTTCACTTCTGTCGCCAGCTCTCTTCTCCATGTTTGGGGGGTCTACCTCTGCCTCTCTTACCCTGAGGACTGCAGCACAAGGACTGACTTGTAATGCTATCAACAGTTTTCCTCAATGTGTGTCCTATCCATCTCCAGCATTTTCTTCTTATCTCTTTGCTCCACTGGCACTTGTCTGGTTCTTGTCATCAGTTCCACATTGGTGACCTAGTCATACCATTTCAGTCCTTCTATTCTTGTATAATCAATGTTATATCCAAAAATATCGTCTGCATAATCGTGTAAACATCATTGTTTGTGCAACTGATTAATTGGCGAATCCTAAGGCCAGTTTTAACGATGTGTGCTCTGTGTTATCTATTATACGTTGCATACGCAAGTCTGTGTGTTACTGAAAGACTGCTGCAAATGCAGTTGTACACTGTTTTACCTGTATTTGTTGTCTGAATGTAACACATCACTTTGGCAATTAAATACACATACTTGAGTAATTGCAGGCACTCGTGGAAATGAAAGAAGTAGAAAACTAGACAACAGAACAACAGCAGAATTGATAGGCTTACCGGAACTCGCACCCAGGACCATCGAACGGCAACGCCGCCTAGCTATAAGAGTAAATCGTGATCAGCCGCCCTGCCAACTAGGCATTCACTTTGGCTGTATTACATTCTCCATTCCTTTAAGTTCACATCAGAGTGTTTGCAGGTGGCCTAGAAATTTCAGTATCTGACAGATCTTTCTGGCCCCTGATATCGTAGCCAAACAGTGTGGGTTTATTTCCCAGCCTACTGCCAAAAAGTAACGGTAAAGGTAGTCCCATATCAGATACTGCCGTAGGGGAGTAAAGTGTTAAAGACTTCATCATATTAAGTCCAGCATCGAGACGTGGGGTGACCAGTTCCCTTCCTGGCTGTCTTTTCCTTTCCTAACTCAAGAGCAAAGTTAGGTACCCATTTACAGCTGGGTATACTGGAGCCTGACGCTTCCGTGAATCGAAACCGGCACCTTTCCGCGAGAGACCAGCGCTCTAACCACTGTGTCAATCGCTCACACAACAAGAAACAAAACAAAACCCGCTCTGTCAATCGCTCACACAAGAAACAAAACAAAACCCGCTCTGTCAATCGCTCACAAAACAAGAAACAAAACAAAATCCGAAAAGTGGTAAACGGTACGCAATCGTATGAAAGAAAGAAGGGTGACACTAGACATCATAAAAGTAGCAGAAGTTTAAAGGCTCACCGAGGATTCGAACCAGGGACCATCTGAACGGCGCCATCGCCTCGCCGCAAAAGTGAATCATGACAGGACGCCCGGCCAAGTAAGAGTCGAAGCAAGTGCATTATTGGCGTGGTCATTCTAATCAGGGTTGTGGGAGTCGGCCAACAAATTTTCCGACTACTGAACGTTTAGAAGTTCGACTCCGACTACAGTGTTTTACAAGTCATATGGCATATATGGAGATCAAGAGAAATCGGATCCAACACAAAAATAAGAATCTTCAACTCAAATGTCAGTCCTATTGTATGGCTCTGAGACACGGAGAACAACAAAGACAACTACCAAAAAGCTACAGACTTTCATAAATGGGTGCTTGCGTAGAATAGAGGGATTAAAATGGTATGACAAGGTTACCAACGTGGAACTGATGACAAGAACTAGACAAATGCCAGTGGAACAAGAGATGAGAAAAAGACGATGGCGATGGATAGGACACACACTGAGGAAACCTGTTGATAGCATTACAAGGCAGTCCTTGTTCTGGAACCCACAGGGCTAGAGAAGCAGAGGTAGACCAAGAAGCACATGGAGAAGAGAGCTGGAAACAGAGGTGAAAATGATGAGGAGAACGTGGAAAGAACTTGAGATGATGGCACGTGACAGGAGGACTTGGCATGTGTTTGTTGAAGGCCTATGCTCCTTTGGGAGTGGAGGGTTATGAATGAATGGCATAAGGGACCCAAAAATGCAGCAATAGAGAATGCAGTCAGCGACCCATAGCTTGACTGCTTGCGTCAGGGTCAGCGAACCAGAGCTGACCAAGCAAGACCCTACTCCACGTGGTGGTCCTGGAAACAAGCTGCATCACTGCAGTCTAGCTGAGAGAGTAGGGATCGAAGAGGGAAGACAAACCCGGTCCCCAAAAATGCCGTGCTGAAGTCGGATGTGTCGGCCGAAAGGCGCAGATATCGCAGCTCCGGCGTAAACAGACACAACGCAACCAACGTCCTTTTCAGGACGAACGAGGAAGAAGAAGAAGAATATGGCATAAAATTCGGAGTCCGGACATTTTTTTACCGACTCAACGCCACTAAAATAGGACCGATTCTGCAACAGCGACTCCACAGCCCATATTCTAACAACACTACACGCCGCAAGACCCGGAAACAACTCAGCCTTTAAAGACTCATTCGCCTATACAACTGTTCTACTTACTAGTGTATGCCAAGTAACACGGTGTCAAGTTATAGATCCTAGATGAAGAAGAATAATGGATAATAGCATCGGGTTGTTTTATGTAGCACAAGTGGGAATACAGAAATAAACAATCAGGGAATTCCGAGGTAGTAAATAGTAAACGAAAATAGATAAATGGAAGAAACTAGAATGAAAGGAAAGGAAATGAAAGGAAGGGATGTAATAGAAGTGGTAGCCTTATAAATAAAGGACAAAAGATAAATAGAAGACATGAGAAATAAAGAAAGGAAAGGGAAGAAAAGAAAAAAAAATGAATGAAAGAAGAAATTAATGAAAGACAGACAGAAAGGTAACAGAAGTGATATACTTAGAGGGATTCGAACCAGAAAAATTCTGAACGACAACATCGTCTCGCTGCGGGAGTGAATACGACAGGACTCGCAACCACAAGCACTCCAGAAAAAAAAAGCTAATCTTTGGCGGTGGTCATTCTCACGTCATTGCACGCAGTTACGGAATATAGAACCCGGAAATGACGCAACTCAACCACGAGTGTCGAAGGTTAATAATAAAAGTTGATATGTATAATGAGTGAACAGTCCTATAAAGCAGGGGTTCTCAACTGTTCTTTGCTCATGGCCCCCCTACTGGGCCTCCTTTACCTCTGTTCTCCCCCACCCCCACCCCCTCCCCGCCTTCACAGTTGCTGTTAGCTGGAAAACGGTACTTTACCATCTTACTGTGACCCCTAGAAATCTGGCATGGTTCCTGGGGGGGGGGGGGGGGGGGGGGGCATTTGGCCCATGTTGAGAACTACTGCTACAAAGTATGCAATTTGACGTGGAATGAAGGAGGGTAAAAAGGAAATACGTCTTACTAGGACAAATCACGAGAAAAAAACCTACGTTGCGGTCATAAAGCCTTCGTCAGGGACAGGCGAACAAAAAAAGAAAGGAAGGAAAGAAAATGAGAACTACGTAAAAAAAGCATGAAAAATAAAAGTAAGTACAACATGACTTCAATCACATGGCTGCCGCCGCTCCAAAGTTAATAGAGGGGGTTTATCATCTTCTTCGCCTTTCAGCTTCTTGTGGAGAAAATATCTTTAAAAGATCTCGCAAAGCTGACCAGTGTTGGGTTTTTTTGGATCCAGTTGTTACTCTTAATTGTGGAACTTGGGAAAGAATGCGGTTCTAATAATGGAAGAAGCCAATAAGGAGAAATTTATTCATATGCTTTTCTAAATAGAATAACCAGATCACACGGTCTTTTATATATGGGCATGCGCCTTAATATAACCGACGATCCATGTGTCTAGATTGAACGGAGTGCGCATCGCCAAAACGAGGCAATTTTTTTTATTTTTTTTATTTGTTAAATGTGCTATTTCTTCCTCAATGCTGGTACTGGCACTAGTATGGAAGCACTGCTACACGACATCCACAAAAGTCATTTTTAATCCATGATCCAACTGGTTAACCTTTTTTTAAACTGTCACGGGTTGCCTCCCCTTAGCTCTGCAGTAGTGGTCCAACAGTTGTCAAAACTCGAGAGTTACTAATGTGGGTCTTCAAAGGTGTCTACCTTCGCACAAGATTACTCTTGGCAGAGTTGTAGGTAGAAGGATAATGATGCTTCTACCTCAAGGGAGTGTTCACAAGATATTCAGAAAAGCGAGAACAATGCTGCATGAGGCTGAGCAAATGTTAACTCTAGTATCTGCCGTCAGCTTTGTGAAGGATAGGGTTTTCTTATAATTCGTTTGCTCGTTCAAGCCCCCAGCTGAGTTAATTCAGCGAAATTCCTCTTATTATTATTCTAAAGCTCTGTTTCTCTCCACATGTAAGCCTACCTTGCCGTGGTTGGAGAGCTTGAGCGCCTCAATGATCCCGGGAGCTATGCCGGCGGGAGTTTTACTCCTGGCACGGTCACCCAAGCCGGACAGGTCCTGGGTGAGGGGCCAGACTAAATGGGCTGAGGACTGGGTGGAACCCTATAGGTGTAGATGCAGAACCCACCGGCGAGTGGTACATGCTCTGGTCTGCACCAATCCACCCCCACTTCATGGGTTAAATGCTTTCTTGCCTCATTCTTCACTGTTTGTCGTCTATCACGCCCATGGCGACCGTTGCCTCAATTGGCTGTGTGTGGTGTACCCGGAAACGGGGCCTCCCAGTACTGAGGCAAAGTTAAGTCCCCGATGTCACTTATCGGTGCAGAATTGAGAGAGATGGCTGAGCATCACAATCCCTCCTGTGTTGCAGCATGATGAGAACCCAGCATTGCACACTGAGCTTGGGGGGATCACTTGGGCACCAGACTTAATACTGGCTCTTGACTGGATGGCCGCATGCAGGAGATTTCTACAATGGAGGGTTGGCAGGTGGTGGGTATCGGGAAGTGGCTCTGTGCAGGACGTGAGGATTCCTTGGGAGAGCCCCGAACCAGAGCACAGCATTGTGCAAGCTCTGCATAGTTGGAGAGCCCCCTGGATGACGGGGAATGCACAGTGTGCTACCCCACCTATCCCCAACTGCTAACTTAGAACCAGAAGTGGGGTCCTCTGTATGCGTGCCAGGCCAGGATAAAATGCCTGGGAAAGAGACTGGAGCTCAGAACTCCCTAACTCAAAGTTGCAGGATGGCAGAAAAGCCACGGGAAAGACAGGGCTATTTTGAAGATAACGCAACCATATTTTCACCATACGAGCTCGGACGCCGCCTCGGTAAACAAGGTCCGCGCAGAGCAGTGACACCCCCAGGCTGCTTGCGAATAGTCTACTACTGGGAACATAAACAGATTAGGGATGAGCCCACTCTCCCGTTGAACAGGTGCTAAAGTCGTAGATACTGGGCCAGAAGGCGCACCGGAAACCACAGTATCATGCAACTCGCTTTTTTTTTTCTATGGAGAGTACACCGTCAAATAAATCTCGTTCTGGTGCTCGCCCTGTGGAGCTCCACCAGGCAGGTGCAGTGCCGGGCTCTGAGCCTCGACAGAGCCCACCCTCAGCTACTGGAGGACCCTCTAGACCGTCTTGTGGAGTCAACAGACGGCGGAGGAGAACTACTGACCAAAACAAAACAGAAAAAGAGAAACCCAGAGTGCCACTTGTCATGATGCACTGGAATGCAGAGGGAGTGAACAGCAAGCAGGCTGGATACAGCAAAAAGACAGAGCTGGAAAAACATCTTGTATGAGAAGCAAGTCAGTGTTTGCTGTATCCAAGAGACTCACTTGAAAGCAGATCAAACCTTTAAAATAAGGGGATATCAATGCTTCAGATCCGACAGACAAGATAGACGAAAAGGAGGAGTACTTACTCTTGTAAGGAATAACATTCCTGCACACGAAAGGAAAACCTTCATGGATGGAGCAGAATATCAGCTGCTGCAGATAAAGGTAGACAAGATGGAAATAGAACTCCTGAACTATTACTGTCCGAACAACAAACCCCTGAGTCTCAGCTCTATACAGGTACCAGCCACCAACTTTATAGCAGTTGGAGACTTTAATAGCCACTCCCAGAGCTGGGGCTATAACCATCTGGATCACAGAGGTGAAGAGGTTGAAACTTGGCAAGATGATCACTCCCTAATCCTAGTCAATAATGCCACAGATACTCCTACCTTCTACTCCAGAGGATGGCACACAACCTCAACACCAGATCTTGCCTTCTCCACACCAGATATAGCTGGATCTATTAGTAGAGAAGTAGGAGACCAACTAGGGGGAAGCGACCATCGCCCAATCTTTCTTACTGTCCAGAGTGCAACTCTCAGTACAGGCCCAGCCATTACAAGATGGAACTACAAAAAAGCCAACTGGGGTTTATTCAAGCATCAGGTGAACACGCTGCTGTCTACCCTCAAGGTACAGAACAGAGACATTAATGAAGTGGTAAAAGACTTCAACAGATGCATACTACAAGCTGCAAAAGAAACCATTCCCAAAGGATGCCGGCGTAACTACATACCATACTGGTCCAGCACACTCCAAGAACGTCAGGAAGCTATGGACAAGGCTAGAAAGGACGCAGAGTCTCAGCCTTCACTTGAAACTCACAACAAATGGAAAAAGGCTGTAGCAGAGTTTCAGAGAACAAAGCTAGAAGAAAAGCGGAAAAGCTGGAGAACTAAAACGGCATCGCTGAACCTTGAGAAAGACGGCAGGAAACTTTGGAGATTAGTCAAGTCTCTAAATGAAGAGCATTCCTCACCAAGGCAGACTATCACATTGGATGAAGGTGGCAAACTTTTCAGAGGAAAACAAGCTGCAGACTTGTTTGCTAGAAGATACAGTTCAGAAAGCAACTACCCATTAACATAGACCATCAGAGAGAGATAAGAAAAGAAATACTGGCAACCATGGGACAGACAGATACTCCTGCCCCAATGAGGGAACCCATCACACTAGGAGAACTACAGAAGGCTATTTCCAAGCTTAAGTTTCAAAAGTCACCCGGCCCAGACAAAATCAGCAACGAAATGCTAGTAAATCTGAGCTCAGCAGCAAAGACAAAACTGCTTGAGATATTCAACCACAGCTGGTTGAAAGGAACGGTACCCCAAGTATGGAGAGAAGCCATCACAATACCCATACTAAAGAAAGGGAAATGTAAGACCGAGGCTGCAAGTTACCGGCCAATCAGTCTCACAAGCTGTGTTGGGAAGACTATGGAGCGAATAGTCAACCACAGATTGAAATGGTATTTAGAGTCTGAGCAGATCCTGGTGCCGGAACAAGCTGGATTTAGAGAATGCTACAGTAAGAAGACCAAGTTACTTACTTGTCTCAAGCAATAGAAGATGCCTTCCAGGAGAAGAAAAAGGTCCTAACGATCTGGGTCGACTTCAAGCAGGCCTTTGACAAGGTGTGGAAAGATGGCCTCATTGCAAAACGTAGGAGAAGTGGAATCCAAGGCAACATGATGAAATGGATCCAGTCATACTTGCATAACAGGAGAACTAGAGTCACTCTTGACGGTCTGCAGAGCAGAAAAAGTGTTGCTCCATCAGGGGGTACCTCAAGGAGGAGTAATTTCCCCAACACTCTTCCTTGTTTACATCAATGACCTGGTGAAAGATCTCCCTGCAGGAGTTAAAGCTGCCTTATATGCAGATGACCTAGTACTCTGGTGCGCTGATGAAAATGTCACCACAGCAAATTATAGAATGCAGCGGGCAGCAGACATGCTAGTGTCATGGGCAGAGAAATGGCTTATCACAATAAACACAGACAAAACCTCCACAACACTGTTCTCCCTCGCCCCCAAGGACAAATCAGCTAACATACACCTAGGGACAACCGTGATCAAGGAAGAAAGCTACCCCACCTATCTTGGGGTGACATTTGACCAAAGGCTTACATGGAATAAGCATATTGAAAATGCAGAAGGAAAGGCCCGAAGACGACTAGGCATACTCAGAAAATTAGCAGGTACCAACTGGGGAGCACATGAACGAAATCTAAAGAAGATTTATAATGGAGTAATAAGACCACACTTAGAGTTTAGCTCACAGCATGGTCATCAGCTGCTAACTCACATCTGCAGTCTTTGGACAAGGTGCAAAATCAAGCTCTCAGGCTCATTACAGGAGCCATGAAAACTACACCAATAACAGAGTTGCAGAAGGTTGCTGGATTACAGACATTGTCCCATAGAAGAGACACAAAAACCATGATCCAGATGGAAAAGTACAACAGTATGCCAATGCACCCAATGAAGGCAAGACTAGATGATCTGGCATTGGGACGTCTAAAGCGTAGCAGCTTTGTGCATCGGGGGAAAAGACTTATAAGACAGCATCAAGAAGACCTATCCATGAAGACAACACCACTGAAGCCCACCCTATACCCTGTACCATGGGAGCAGGCCAGCAGTGCCCTCCAAATTAATACAACAGTCAGTGGTCTCACAAGTGGATGTGAGTATAATGATCTGCAAAAACGAACTGCTACATTGAGTATGATCCAAGAAAGCTATCCCGATCAATCATGGATACATGCCTATACAGATGGATCAGCAACTAATGCTGTTAGGAATGGAGGTGCCGGTATC
Source organism: Oreohelix idahoensis (assembly GCA_024509875.1). Classification (NCBI taxonomy): domain Eukaryota; kingdom Metazoa; phylum Mollusca; class Gastropoda; order Stylommatophora; family Oreohelicidae; genus Oreohelix; species Oreohelix idahoensis. The sequence goes on along the minus strand of JAMPIV010013742.1, from coordinate 131,971 downwards.
TTTATCTCATATCCTGACAACCACTATGAGACTAGGCACATTCCCACTGGTAAATTCTGTTCCAACTATACAGCTGAGGTTCAAGCTCTAGAGCAAGCTGCAAATATGATTTATAACACCAACTCTGACTGCCACCAGGTAGTCATCCTCACAGATGCACTGTCTGTCCTGCAAGCTCTCAAGGGTGGTAAACTCCCGCATCTGAGAAATGAACTAAACAAGGTAGCTGCCAAAAAAGAGAACCATACTTCAGTGGGTACCATCTCATTGTGGTGTACCCGGAAATGAAAAGGCAGATAAACTTGCAAAAAAGGGAGGAGAATGTGAACAAGAAGATAATGAAGTCACATACTTTGAGAAAAAGAGAGCTATCCAGACTATCAGAAGAGAACAGAACCAACCCAAAGACGACTATCACACTCTCGACCGGCAGGGACAGACAACTATTTTTCGACTCAGGACAGGGCATAACAAACTGAATAAACACATGCACAAGCTACGATTGTCTGCTTCACCACTGTGCACATGTGGATTAAACGAACAAACTGCTGAGCATGTTCTACAGGACTGTCCTCTGTATGACCAGTTAAGAAAGATATACTGGCCCAATGACTCAACACTAAACTCAAAGCTATATGGAGTTAAAGAGGAACTTCAAACAACAGTCGAATTCATCATGAGAACTCGTCTGACGGTGTAATCATCAAAGATGCGATCGCAAGAAGAAGAAGAATAAAGCTCTGTTTAAGTGCATTTAAGAAATAGTCTGAGACATACGGATATAGTACATTCAAAATGATTACGTGAACTTTAGATTTGTCTTTATACAAGTAACAAATTTAATAATCAATTATATTTTAACAGTTATAAAAATTAATAATTCCTTATAGAAAAAGTTATTATCACTGGCTGATGTTATGGCACGATCGAGTCTGGCATGAAGGTTTATGGCAAATAATGAGAAAATTCAATTTTGATACCAACATCATAGATATCATTGAAGCACTATACAAGGACGCAAGCAGTGCTGTTTTTGCAAGCAATGACATTGGAGAATTTTTCAAAACAACTGTAGGAGTTCGCCAGGGATGTATCCTGTCACCAGTGCTCTTTAACATTTATCTAGAACATATTATGCAGGAGGCTCTCTACGATTATAAATCAACCATATCGATTGGAGGCCGACCTCTGTGTAATCTACGTTTTGCTGATGATATTGATCTGATAGCTGGAACAGAATCAGAACTTCAAGACCTTACCTCTAGACTGGAGAAAGTAACAAGAACATATGGGATGGAAATTAATATAGAAAAAAGCAAGATATTGGTGAATAGCCATAAGAAACATGTTCCGACCAACATTACGTTAAATGGGCAAACGTTAGAAGAAGTTAACACCTTTAAATATCTCGGGTCCACTATATGTAGTGATGGAAGATCAAATAAAGAAATCAAGACAAGACTTGAGATGGCCTCAGCTGCCATGACAAGGTTGAATGTGATCTGGAAAAGTAACATCAGTTTTCCTGTGAAGATCAAATTATACAAATCACTTGTATTATCTATTCTCTTGTATGGGTGTGAGGGCTGGACACTGACTGCAGATACGGAGCGAAGGATTCAGGCTTTCGAGCATAAATGTTATAGAAGAATTTTGCGCATTTGCTATAAAGAGCACAAAACAAATGTCTATGTTAGAGAGAAGATAAACACCTATGCAGGCCATCAAGAACCACTTTTGTCAATAGTGAAACGTCGAAAGCTTGCCTGGTTTGGGCATGTAACTCGTCATGACTCCCTTTCGAAAACGATCCTCCAGGGAACAGTCGAAGGTAAACGGAGAAGAGGAAGGCAAAGAAAATCCTGGGCTGATAACATCAAAGAATGGGCAGGACACGGTTTCTCCACACTTGTACGCATTGCTGAGAATAGAGAGCAGTGGAGGACCCTGTCTGCTGATGCTTCCACCATGGCACCCCTACGACCCATGACGGGTTATGGGTTGAGATGATGATGATGATGTTATGGCGTTCAAAATTGGATAGTTCAAGTGGCAGCTTTTATGTTTCTACTTAGCTGCCAATGAGTTTGTCTGTTCTGCTCAAGCTGATGTTTGGTTCTTTGTAGATGGATGACTGGATCACACTCGTCACTAGTCAAGTTTGAAAGTTGTAGCACGTTCCAAGAAGTGTCAGGGAGTAACTACCAAGCTGGTCCGCATCTCTAAACAAACATGACGACATATTACTGTAGGGATTGTACAATGATTTGAAAATACCAAATATCTGCTTGACAGCAGAGAAAGAAAAAATGCCGACCACTGAAACTTTCACGTTATTAGTACTCGCAACAAATGTAACTGACTACTGCCGGAGAGAAGAGATCGCCCCAATATTCCCGTTACATTTACCTACTTATGTTTAACACGATTTATTTATTTGTTGTGTTTAAAATCTTTCACGCTAAAAAATCTCGAGAGCTGAAACTTTGCATGCAGTACCTTTTCACTGTACATTTTAATCGTGCATGTTTTAACCGACATTGACACAGCCAGGTTTGTTTAATAACTACAAATAATATTAACAAACATGGAAATACCTTCGTTAAAGTAATGGAAATGATTGAGAAATTAAGAGAGGTGTGAGGAGTGTCAGATGGTGAAAGATGATGTACCTATTCAATTATGGCATTTCTTCAAACAACTAGGTCATCTGCGAGGCCATTAACAAGCAAATAAAGGTCAAGGTAGTCCCATACCAGATACTGCCACACGGAGTGAAGTGTTAGAGACTTCACCATCGAGTGCTGGGGTGACCAGTTCCCTTTCTCGGTGCCTTTTCCTTCCCTAACTCAAAGTCAGGTACCCATTTACAGCTGGGTAGACTGGATCGTATCGGTACCGTGAATCTAACCTGGCACCTTTGCCGCGAGAGACCAGCGCTCTAACCACTCTGCCAATCGAACGCTCCGGTTAAACATCGTGGTAGATTTTAAATCCATAGTGGATTCTAAAAATTGGTCCATTAAAGATGTTTTCGCTTTACGTGTTACATCAGTTAAGATAGCAACATGACCTAAATTATAAATGCATTCAGGTATGGAGTTTCGATGCTACTCTAACAATGCTGTTTTATGCTGGACACTGCTGTTTATTGCACAGAGATCCAAGAAGAGTCCACTTTTTATTGAAGATAGAACAATTCATAATGTAATTCAGGTGTTTTTATTTTTCAATATTTTGGTCACAACTTCTGTGTTACCATCATATTTATTTGCGCTCCTCGCAGAGAATGGAAGCAGCACTACTATAGCTAGTCTCCTTGCAGGAAGCCTGCACCAAGCATTCACGTGCTCATGCAGCGTTAGTTACTGTGGCTATTTGTTTTACGTAATGAGGCTGCCAGCCTTATGAAATACCTCCCATTAGTCACCTTGTATGACATGCTTGAGGAGGCAGGGATCCTGTTTCTCTTCATATACCCCCTGGAACCACGTGGGACAACTTTTGTGTTATGCTTTACATTATCGCAACTTATTTGATCTGCGAAAGTCATCTTGTTTTTTTGCTGTTTTTTTTTATTTTTTTATTAAAGCGCTAACGACTTTTACAACAGTGTTTGTTTTAAAGGTCACTAAATAAAATTAATTCTGTATGCCGAGGTCATTGTGTTTAAACTCACCTGGTGCATTCTGCGCGCATCTTGGTTTCTGCTACAAATCCTTTGATGGGCAATAAAGAATTTCATCAGAATAAACTTTTATTTTTTTCGGTCTTAATTTAAGTACGCGCAAGTTATTCAAGTTTTCTTGTCATTTATTCATTGTCCTTCAGAAGCTCCAAGGAGCGTAGGCGTTCAGCAAACGCGTGCTCAAGTTCTCCTATCACTTTCCATCAGCTCAAGTTCTCCTATCACTTTCCATCAGCTCAAGTTCTCCTATCACTTTCCATCAGCTCAAGTTCTCCTATCACTTTCCATCACTCAAGTTCTCATGTCACGTGCCATCAGCTCAAGGTCTTTCCATGTCTTTTTCGTCATTTTCATTTCCGTCTTCAGTTCTCTTCTCCATGTGTTTTTCGGTCCACCTCTACATCTCTTTCCCTGGGGATTCCAGGATAAGGACTGCCTTATAATGCTATCAACAGTTTTCTTTATTGTGTGTCCAAAGTCTCTTCTTCTCATCTCTTGTTCCACCGGTACTGCTCTGTTGTTTTTTTTATTTTTGCATCAGTTCCACATAAGCATTATTTTACTTTTTTTTAAAGAGCTTATCTGCTTGTTGCAAATGTCGAGAAACCTGAACTGACCTTTTTTGTGACCATGCCATGAATCCTTCAGGTATAAGATCTAGCTAAGTCATGATAAGCTGGCGGGTATAAAGGCTACTTCTGTGACATTTTGTCTTTCTGGACATTGTTTTCATTAACATCTACTTGCTAACGTATCTGGGTGTTTTTTTTTTATTTTTATTTTTTTTTTTTGGTATGGCCTGCAGACTTCAGTTCCACCTTCCTTATCCTTTCGACACCTCTCGTCCACCCCTGCACCTGTTCATGTCTTATCACTGATTTTTCCTAGAGGAACATCGCTGTAATCTGTTGCCAATCTGCTTATCACAGATTCGTGTTATTTGCTTTCTCCCTACCTCTGATCTTTGACATATGACCTTCTGAGAACTCGACACCTGCAGGATCCGCCTGAACTTCTCGACTCTTCGTGTCTCCCTTCTCATTTCTTAGTCCTAACTACCCCCACTTCCAGACTACCTTTCACGTGATGCCTTCACGAGAGTACCTTCAAACAAGCGTTCGCACGCGCGTAAATTCTTATTTCAACGCTCACTGCAGAGTTTAGAAGCGCTGCCAGCGCCACCATCCGTCTTTTGACGCCCCTTCTCGGTGTCTCATATAGGTGAGAAACTCCCTCATATCCACACATCTAAAACTGGCTGCATTTGGCATAGTGGCTGCGACAGCTTCAAACTTTTCGTCTGATTATAGTACAATAGCGTTTTCTCATTGGATATTTCGGATTATTGCCAGCTTTCGTGTTGTGGTGAGACCTTTTATGTTTTCCAACTAACATTTATGCTTATTGCTGTTTGTTGGATTTGTTTTTAAGTGTTTGTCTTTCAGTGTTACCACTGCCGTGTTGATATTGTATTTCCCACTGCTTGTTTGTTTATTCTATAAAGGAATCCCTCTAACACTTTTTCCATATACTGTGTTTTTACAGATATACAAACAAAGTTTATGAACGTTTCCTGTACATCCGAACTACGGGAGACTCTTGTTTATATATTTCGAATGTATTTATTTGTCATCATCATCGTCATCGTTATCAATGTCTTCATCAATCAATCAATACTCTTTAGTTCCCCAAGGAGCATAGGCCTTCAACAAACACATGCCAAGTCTTCCTGTCCTGTGCCATCCGCTGAAGTTATTTCCATGTTTTCCTCATCATTTTCACCTCTGTTTCCAGTTGTCTTCTCCATGTGTTTGTTGATCTAACTCTGTCTCTCGTTCCCTGTGGATTCCAGAACGCTGAGTGTCTTCATGATACCCTTCATTTCTATCTCCTGTTCTCTTCTCCGAGTGTTTTTTGTCTCTCTCTCTACATCTCACCTAGGGAATTCCAGAACAAGGCCTTCCGTGTTATGATATTACCATGTTTCCTCAGTGTATGCCCTACCCCATGCCGAGCTTCTTCTTCGTATCTCTTGTATAACTGACACCTGTCTGGTTCTTGTCATCAGAGCGACATTGGTGATCTTGTCATACCATTTCAATCGTTATGTTCGGAACGAGCATCAGTTTCACGAGGCGATGTTGAGAATTAGTGCCGTACGAATTTGGTGGGTTCAGATGTCGGCGAAATTGTGTTTCACAGCGGGAATTGCTCCCGTGTGTGTATATATATTTACACACACACACACATGTATATGCTCGCACATCTTTATATCTCGCACTCCTGCTGGCAAAATCACCAGACGCCACAATTATAAACATAATTTCTATTGCATTCTGCTCTCATGCATCAAGCGGGTGAATTCCATTCTAAAATTTATGTTCCTATTTCTAGGCTCCATCTTGCTTTCGGAAAGGACTGCATAATGTTCGCATCGACCCAGACTGAAAACTAATGTTTTTTTTATTCCCCCTCATCTGGAATTTCGCTTTTGCCAGGTTTTCTGAACTACACACGTTTTTTACAAGTCTTTGTAGAGATCTGTGCGCGCCATCTGCTAGCACTGGTCGCATGTTCCTAATTTCAAGCATGTTTTCAGTCTGATCGTTCCTTGTGAACGCCTAAGTTTATTTGTACATTGATTTGATATATACGTACAATTGTTGTTCTTATTTCTCGTCAGTGGCGTAATTACAGTGTAGAGAGCTGCCGGGCACACATCAAAGGGGGACACTCCTTATATAATGGACTCAAGTTTCTTTGGAAGCTGCTATGGAAACATGTAGAATTGTTTACTTTATAAAATAACAAATGAAGTAAGCAGATATCTCATACTAATATACGCCCATGTGGATCTGGAATCCTCACCCCCTCAACACGTTCTCTAAAACTGCCCAGCCCACAATGACTTACGACGTCAGATCTGGCCAGATGGTACAGAGCTGCAGGCAGAAGCTGTGGGGCAGCCAAGTGGACCTGGAGAAGACACATGGACGTCGTCCTGGCGACAAGCCTCCAGATTTAGCACGACAAACAGTTGAACGCTGAAGAAGCTAATAAATACATTTTCTATTCTCGAGGTAGCCAAAGTGTTGATAAGAAAACTGTCATACAGAATTTACTCTTTTCTAAGGGTTAATATATTTTTTAAATTAGAAACTCGGTTAGCTGTATTATAAAGTCATTATGTGATTCCCGTTGTGCATGTTCCTACTTCTTGTTGCTTAGACTAAAACATTTCGGTAAGTAAGGACCAGTCAGAAACTCAAATCTCAGGTTAAGTTAAAAACTTTTTCTCCTTAAAATCTTAAAATACAAGAAAATATTCTGTAAGTGAACAATGTCCATAAATCCGCATACAAAGAGGCTGAATGACTTGGAAAAGTTTTCAGTTTCGTTGATCGACTACCTGGTTGTTTACAACACCGCTCGCGACATGTTGCCAGTAGGGCCTATTCTATCATAACATTATATTCTCTAGCTGTAGACAGCTGAAGACACTTGAAAATATGATGAAATGGAGTGAATGGCAAGTGACAGGAGGACTTTGCATATTATTGTTGAAAGCCTGTGATCCTCCGGAGAATTAGTTATAGTGTAAGCAGTTTCGTATTATAGAGTATTGTTATCTCTCCGGGTATTAACTGCAATATATCATCGTGTCTGATCCGGTCTTATTTTGAGAGAAGCTTCAGACTAAATTGAATTACAATGCTGAAAAGTCCGAAAAATGCTGACCTGGATGACCCACGTTCCACGAACTTAGTCAGCAATTCAAAAGAGTTGTCGTAAAGTGGATCCCATCTCACTGCAACATACCCGGGAATGAAGAGCCTGACAGATTGGCAAAGGAAGATGGAAAGCTACCTCAACTTGAACACAAACATAACTTATGAAGAGGCCAAGAGTTGTATCAAGAACAGATACAGGAGCAAGTGGGAACCAGGCACCCAGGCCACCCAAAACAAAACAAAAAACAAAACAATGATGCATATTACCAGCTCTGCAGAAGTAAACAAGTGGTAATCTTCAGACTTCGCACAGGCCCCCACAGATTGGTATACCATCTATTCAACACGATAAAGATTGGAACTACCGATGAGTGTAACGGTGGCACCGATAAAATGACTGCTGAACGACTGCTTCAATTGTGTCTAACATATGAGAAACAGAGAACGTCTACGTGACCGTCTCTAGTACCATTCCTGAAAAAAAATAATCTACTGAGGTGCCAATAGCCTCAACACATTCAAGTTGACGTTCAAGAAGAGTGATCGAAAAAGAAGAGTACTTTGAATCATGTGTTACTGATGACGCTCCGCATAGTCTACGAAGAAACAAAGAAAGAATAGGCATGTCGTACTAAGCGACCAATAATGGAACTAGCAACCATATCACGTAAAACTAATTACCACAGAAACCACGGCTGCAAGAGCATGTGACAGTTTGGGGCAGGCTACCTGCAAGGGGACCAGCTAGGGTGGTTGTCTCCATGTTCGGTAATGATGATGATGATGTCCGCAATGACGTCGCGCTCTATAACATAGACATATTTCTGTCCACACCACACGAACGTACGATCTGACCACATCAGAATGCAGACGGCGTTAGTTCCTCAGCCTCGGGATGGGATCAAATCAGACTACGTCTAGAACATAAAGCACGGCAAATAGCTATCTTGCCACCTTCCATACATATTTCCATCCTCGTCGGCACTTTTTAAAAATCTTTTTCATTGCTGGTCCTAGCATCTCATGTCAAATTGTCTTGTTCTGTCCAGGATCGAGCCATTTGTTAAAAGTGTCTTTTTTTTATGCGTTTCTTGTCATTGCCATTAACAATGGTTCTCATAGAGCCTTTCCCTGCCTCAAGATTTTTATTATGTTTTCCTGAATGGCACTTTCTGCCAGACTTGCTATAATTTCTTCTGCAGCAATAAGTAATCTATTTCGTGCCTCGGTATACAGGACTCAAATAACGTGTGTAATGTTCTACGGCTAATTCACTTTATGTTTTATTTTTTTATCTTATTTATTATTATTTTTTAACAGCGTTGTGCTCTGGCACATGTCCATTATCTTATCCTCTATTATTTCTATTCAGTTTGAGATAATAGTGTATATATTTTAAATGTAATATTTTAAAGCTATCTTTCATTATTTATCCTTTCGTTTTTGTTTTCTTTCTGCCTAACTTTATCTCTTTCTTATCTTTTTTTTTTTTTTTTGTTGGTTGGGGGGGAGGGCGGTGTGAGTGTGTGTGTGTGCTGGTTCACTAAAATGCGCTGTATTCTTGGGTATATGCACATTTTTAAGAGCTGCCATTCTTTCTTCAGACTGCTTGTTCAGTGTTCGTGTCTCAACTCTGTACTATAATGTTTATATGTGATATGATATCTGATAGCAGTATGTTTTAATTTGCTTGTGTTAAGCAAGAGGTTCAATCCAGCTGGGGTGTAATTATTTATGTACAGTAAAATAAACGAATTCCATTCTTAAGGGCGTTCGTAACCAGGGCCGTCTTAACAGCATTGTAAGCCCTGGGCAAAGCAATGCACTGGGCCCCTACCAGCCCTACCCACCCGCGGGAATAAAAATGATGTCTTATGAACAATATGGTTCATCCCAGCATGGGGCCCCTAGAATCGTGGGGCCCCTGGGCACTGCCCAGTAGAGGTGAGCAAATCGACACACTCAGCTATTTCGAGACATTCGAAACAGTGATTTAAACTGTGTCGACACACTGTTTCGACACAACGGCACAGCGGCACTTTTGCCCGTATCGGGGAGAAAGAAGTCTCTTATAGACAGTATACATGAACTGTGTGAGACAATCTCTGTTTTTTTTTTTTTTGCGCGCTACTGGCGTGTGTGAAAATCTATGGCGTTTCGTGTGACCACAATTCAATATTTTTACACAAGTCTTCATTATGATGAAATAAAACGTAGATATGATGATAGCTGCAGTATAAGTGAAAATAATTTAAAAAAACAACAATAATAATAACAGTAATAATAACACATGATATCAAACTATAGTAAGCTAGTTTTGGTAGATAATGATTCAAATCCACACCGAGTACACAGATATCAGCAGAGCTAATAAAGTGTCCATTACATTTATACGAACACACGGACACTTTCAACTTTAACATAGTGCCTAAAACATTGACAACTGCAGCACTGACACAATTTCCAGTGTCTATAACTTCTCAGCAAAAATAATATCACTTGTAAAATCAAGTCATCATAACACATCCCTGAAAAATATGACATGTTTGATATTCCATACTAATGTCCCGGACGGTTGACTCAAATTTTACATAGGCCTTCGGAAGGTGAGACAGTGTGCCTCTTTGCAAAACAGCGAGGCAGACAGGAACTGAAACTGCTTCGAAACAAGAATCAGGCTATGTGTCGAATCTGTCGGACTCAGCGCTGTTTCGAAGCATTGTTTCGACACACACACACACACAGTAGCCATCTCTACTACCCAGTGTGCCCATGCCTTAAGACGGCACTGTTCGTAACCTGATTCTGTCAGTAAGTCGGAATTTGTACGTCCAGTAAATGTGCGTAAGTGTCCGTAAAAAAAAAAGGCATTGACTAAAATAATGCATTAAAACAGCTATTTTGCCGAAAAATTTATAATGTTTATTAATAATAACAATGTAGTAGAAAACAGTAAATTGCAAAATACAAACAATTCAAATTAAAAATTTAGTTTTACAAGGTATGGTCTACCACTCTACCCTAAGCGAGACGACGGCGAACGAGAACACGTGTTGCTTTAAAAACAGCGGTAGGTAACCCAGGAGCTGCGTGAATCTACTTTAGGGGGAAAAAACGATCTCTCTGAAGATTTACCTTGATAAAATCATGTCCGTTTTTAGATTTAAGAGTTTCTTGAATTTGGAATAAGTCACAGTGTAAACGTCTATGTTCTTGTCTCAGTTCGAGAGCTAGACAAAAGGCTGCATACCTCGTTACTAGGTGTGCTGTTCGCTACAACCTAGGGCGATGGTCTTTACAGTGGTGATTATATATCATTTTTTTTAGTTGAAGGATATTTTTGAAAAGTTTCTAACTTTAAGATTTGTGTAGTTGTTCTTCAGCAATCAAACTTATTCAACCTGGACATAGTAACAGTATGTAACCTTTATCTCTGTAGCACGATCTGCATCACGGAATCCTATCTACTGAGCGGTGGAAAGTTAAAACTAAATATTTTTACATAACATTAACTTCACTTCAATGGAAAGATCGTATTCTGTGCTACACAGTTCACGAATAAAGCGAATGTTAGTAAATTAGCATACAGTGTTTAACTGGGACTACGGTGAAAGTACCTTTAAACCTGTGGACGCCATACTTGTATGTGCCGGTGGGAGAGGGCTAGTCCGAAATTTACCTAGGTTTAAAAAAAGTCCTTTCCCACCCTCCATAACCTCGAGATCTACGAAATGATGCATTGGGATCTATCGGCAGATCAAGAGCGACCGATTGTCGGCCCCTGACTTAAAATAATGACCCGGTCCTACACCTTCATTTTAATGACTAATGGCGTACGTCTGCTATTCACCCGCGTCAGAGCTAGTTCGCCTCGTTTAAGTAACGAACATATGTCGCTGCGGGAGTTGACAATAAATTGAAATTATTTAATGAACATTTAAAATAAAATGGGATTTATGGGTGTAGTGGTTTTTGATGTTTTTGCGTGGTTGTTATGTTACCTAGTGTACTGGATGAGGTCAGCTGTGAAGGCTCCTGAAGATAACAGTTTATGTGAGTTACAGAATGCCTTTCTGCTACCACTTATGACCTCAAACAGACTTATTCTGCTATTATGTATGTTAGCTACGTTTAATGTCTAGGGTAATGAAATGTGTGGTGTAGGTAATTAAATACACAGACACACACATGTAAATACTAAGTCTAATAATAATAATACTAAGCTCAATGATCAAATCAACTAACACTGGCTTTAAAATTTAAATTTGACAATTTTTTAAATTTATTTAGTCCTGAACCAAATGTTCTTCTGGTCAGGACGTATGAAACAATATGTATTTATCAATAAAAGGGCATATATATTGAGTAATCAAAATGAAAATTGTGTACATAGATATATTGTTACATTGGTTAATATTAACACTAACTACAGTGTCTTTGGAAAACTAGCACTGGATGTCTAGTCGGGGTGGTGTCATCATTTCCGATCTCTGTTTATAATGGTCATTGTCTTTGAAATATGGAATTGAGGTATAGTTTTTATACACCAGGATATTGTTTATTTATTTTATTGTGCAAAAGTTTGATGAATCCACAGCAGGCCAGGTTTTCAACTTATCTGGCCTGTGACGATGCAGTAAAAGAATTCAAGTGGCCCACTCCTCACAGTCGCTGGAGTAAAATGGTAGGCTGCTTAGGCATCCACTCTTGGACCTCTACAAAGCATCTGGCACTAGCGTAGTGCCAGACCAGAAACTCTGAAACCAAAATTTGTGCCATGTGTCAACACACTGCCTACTGCACCATTTTTACACACAACAAAGCAAAAAGAAATTACAAAGATCGGGTCAGATCTCTCTGACCAACTCAGCACATCTCACCCAGGTGGTATCAAATAGCACCAGTTTCCCATGACTGCATTGCATCCGAAATATGTTCAATAGTCTCCTCTTCCATCCAATAAGGTGGGTGATATGTTCCCACTGATCTCAAATATAGATCTGTCTTCTATAGTCTTAGATATGTTTTCCTATATTATTTGTTTGCCTCTAGGCCCTGGACTGTCGCTGGGGACCTAGAATAAGCACTCACTTGTCGTAATCATTTTTCATGACATGGCAGTATCAATCACTCAAAAATATTAAATAAAAAAAGTAAATGCTTTTCCCCTTACCACAATTCAAAATCGAAAACACAGTTACGTTGTACTAGCAAAACTCAGCTGAGCTGCTGGCTAGATTATGGCGTCCCACTGATAATATATAATATTTCCTGGAAATCACTCTTCTAGCATTAACGAACTGTGTATATGGACAGTCTTTTAAAAAATGGCACTAGCGGGCGTCTTTCTTTCTATAATATGAACGCTTCCGTCCAATCAGCGGACTTCCCCTCTACCTTTCAAATATTCAAACTACAATGTCTAATTTAGGTCCAGTTTCAGTCTAGTGTGTAGTATTTTTCTGTCGGTCTGTCCGTCCCAACTTGGTTTTTCCCAAAATTACACTTGTTTTTGGACTAACTACAAGAAAAAACTACACAAATTTTATCTCCCCCTACTTCTAAGATTCTATGCTAAGTTATTTTTAGCTACTATCCTCCTATCCTGCCCCTAGTCCACATGCAGTTTGTTTTTATGCGTTAGGCTCAAGGACGCGTCAAAAGTGAATTTTGAGAGAAGTATGCACAAATAACTGTTGGCTAGTCTGTATTGAACAATACAGTCTTTCATCAATATCTTCCGTGTTATCTGTCCGTCTGTGTAATTAAAAGTATATTATTTCTCAGATAAAGATGGGCTATCCAACTAGCTAGTTTTTATTCTCCTAAACTTATTATTAAGAAAAAACCTACTTTTTTCAAGGTTAGTTTTTGAAATTTGTTTTTGAACCTTCGTTCACGGCGTTTGCCGCTATATTCAAACTAAAACGACTAATTACCGTAGAACGTCCAAAATACGTCTGTTTCTAACAAGAGCTAAGGTCGTTTTTCTTCCAATTCCTTACATTGTGTCAACTAGTGGCGTAATTTTTTCTTTAAAAACTACAAATTGCGTCTTTTAGACTTTAGATTCAAACACGTGTTCAGACCGTCACATTTTTTTCTTTTTGCCCCCCCCCCCCCCCCCCCCCCCGGTCTAAAAGGATAGGCCGTTAGTCTGCATGTTATAACTAGGTAGTTTTCAATGGCGCTAGAAAACGCTGGCGTGGGCGAGAATGTATCATCGTATGTTACCAATATTTTTATCCCTACATGTTATTTTACCTGTTATCTTTATAAATGGAGGAATTTTAACGTTGCATCACTGTAATTAAGGGAACTATTTTGAAGGAAATGTAGTGTAAATAATTGTATTGTTAATTATTTCTATACAATACACAAATTCCGGGAACTTTTTGAAGCTACCTCGTATATATATATATATATATATATATATATATATATATATATATATATATATATATATATATATATATATATATATATATATATATATATATATGTGTGTGTGTGTGTGTGTGTGTGTGTTGACTTTGATCCACTGTCACTGAGTGTCAGCTCTTGGTGAGTATATATATATATATTGCTCATTGCTGCTACACCATTTCTCTCCCCTGCTCTTGCATGGATATTTGTGGTGTTTTTTCCATCAGCATTTTTTTTTTCACATGAAGTCCACATTTGTAATCCTGTGATCACATTTTAGTCCTTTCTTTTGTCGTCTGGTATTTCTTACTTCTTATAACAGTACTGCGAAAGTGACGTGAGCAATGCGTCTATTAAAATACTTTTTAACATTCGGGTTAGCATTTGTTAGAGCGGTGGTTCTCGACCTGTTTTACAACCACGATCCAAATTTCACAGTGTAAACGTCTCTATTACTGGCTTCCTAGCTCGGTTGTCCATGGTTCGATCCACTGTTGAGGTGGGATTTTTTTAGACCCCAAACGGCTCCGGGGTTGACCCAGCCTCATGAATTGGGTACCAGAGCAACTATAGGAAGGTTAAGGCGGCCGGCGTGATGCTGACCACATCACTCCTAGTGTGCCGATGGTAAAAAAAAAATGGGCCTAACACCATATTCCCAATATGCCTCAATGGGCGTGTAACGGGATCCTTTAACGTTTTTTTAAACGTCTATGTTCTTGTCTCAGTTCGAGAGCTACACAAAAGGCAGCATACCTCCTGTTCGCTACGACCTAGGGCGATGGTCTTTAAAGTGGTGATTATACATTTTTTTTTTTTTTAGTTAAAGGAGATTTTTGAAAAGTTTCTAACTTTAAAATTTGTGTAGTTGTTCTTCAGCAATCAAACGTGTTCAACCTGGACATCGCAGATGTTTACAACAGTGCTACAGCAGCTCATCACAGGGCGTCGAACTTGTTACACACATGAACCAGTTTTTATATAAATCAGCACCTTTTTTGCTGCGTGGCTTGTGGGCTTCTTTATTCGTGTTTAACCAATATCATTCCATGGTGATGATAGTTTATTTATGTTACGTTGAGGCTTTATTGCCAAAACGAAAAATGAAGAAATTGTCGTTATGAAAAACTAACGTCCGCAGATGAATCACAGACTTTGCTAGTCTAAGCAACATCTGGAAGTCCTCTCAGTACAGCACAAACGCCAAATTAAGATTATATGAGAGCTGTGTACTTGCTGTGCTTTTCTATGGTGCGGAATGCTGGAGAGTAACAGAGAAGGAAATGTCGAAATTGTCCTCTTTCCACACAATCTGCCTACGGGAAATTCGCCGAATCTTTTGGCCGATACCATCACCAACCAAGACATGCTTACGCGGAGTAACCAAGAGGACATGCACACCATCATAGCTGGCAGACGCTGGAGCTGGGTTGGCCACGTCCTCAGAAGAGACTCCGATGCCATCACAAGAATAGCTATGCAATGGACCCCTGAAGAAAAGCGAAAGAGAGGCCGACCAAAAACAACTTGACGGAGAACTGCGGAGGCCGAGATGTAAAGAATGAACCAGCGCTGGGACACTGCACGAAGGATGGCCCCCAAAGGGCAAAGTGGAAGCAGTTTGTTGCTGCCCTACAAGACGCCATCAGGCGTGATGGCCACTGACTACTTTGACAGTTGGCGGCTAAGGATCAAAGAAAGAAGAAGAAGAGATGAATCAGCTCGTGATGGTTATTGTTGCCGATGAGCTGTCATGTATAAGTCTCGTTTTACCATTGTCCACTTACAAATAAAAATAGTTCCAAGATTGTAATTATCCTAAATTTATTTTCATGCGCCTGCGACGCAATATGTCTGGTTATATCAATCCGAATGAACAAATGTTAGTTCAATATTCTGATCCTAGCCTATGTTCATACTTTGCTGAACGCCTAAGTAAAGTCAATCATATAAGCGCTGAGTTATAATTTCCAAACCATGTTTGACCGTTGAGTGAATTTCTACTTACTTGTTGTGCTTCATACAATTAATTAAGCACATTTTGTAAAGAGGCCTTTGTTGAATAATCTCACAGTAATAATTTGGGCTTCTGTGGCAGGGCAGGTCACGGCATCAATTAGAGAGGTGTAACCGGGCTGTGTTTACTGCATCAAGGTGAGAATGTGTGTGTGTTTCAGTTGGCCGGGTCAGTTCAGTTAATGGTGTTGAGCGCAGGTAAATATTTTGAAGTGAGCTTACTCTTGTACGTTCTGGTTCAAGTCCGTTACAGGCCTTTCGCCTGAGGTGGAAATTCTTGACCTTAGTTTATTCTTCTTCCCAGTATTCGTTCGTACCCTTTTTTATGTTTAGTGAAAAGCAATCTCGTATAATGGTTTTGTCAAAGTAACCCACTGTAACGTTCCAAAGAAAACTCAGCAATGTAGAAAAATGAAATATAGTTTATTAACGTGATCAGAACAGAAATGTTATTAACACAATGGTGAAGTACTAATTTCTTGCTTACACAAAGTAGTGAGTATCCTTTTATGAAAATGTATGTCCAACATGAAAAAGTATCCAACAGAAGAAAATATAAACTGGTGTACTTAGAAAACTAACTTGTCTACTTAAAAACTTGTCAAGTTAAAATAAACTTGTCTTGATAATCTCAAAGACGAAGTTCTGTAAAAATCCTCTCTCCTAATGAATCCTAAAAATCTGTAAAAGCCTGTCTATCGCCCAGTCTCTCCTTTTTATACTATTTCTTCTTTTTTTTTCCCGCCAATTTTCACACGGTGCTTTATTTTTCACACGGTACAAAACATTTACATTTGCACACGCTTTCTCAGCTTTTCGACTTTTTCCACACGGCTCTCTCTAACAACGGAAAAAACCCAGATTAGCAACTTCTCACAAAACTTTCCATTTAGAAACATGCATTTACTATTTTGTTGTTCTGGGACAGCTTCTCTTAAAGCCGTGAACTTTTCTTGATACTGTGTTTTGTGCACAAATGTCTTAACTGCTTTTATCGTTGTTATTCTCATTCTATGTGGTTTTAGCACGTATTAATGCTAGTGCATGTCAAGCGGTCACACTTCTACCCATTCTTCTGTGCCATATACTAATTCGATTTTCGAAAGTATGTAAACATATTTTCTTCCATGACAGAGTTAAAAGGGAAGGACCAGTGACAGCTGTGTTGTAATCAACACGTTGGTTGGAGGGAAAACGCAAAACGCGCCATTTCTATTATTTTGTCTTTCCTATTATTTTGTCATTCCTACGCTTCTGTTAGCAACAACGAAACCTAATTTGCATATTAAACGTTTCCGGTAGTCTGGCTTCCAGATTGCTACACAATATTTAATTATGGCGTCATTCGTATATGCCTATCTCGTGTGCATGACTGGAAAACACGGCCACAACAGTCTGTTGGTAAAGCTGGGTTTTTTTTCTTAAATAAAGTTTTGCCTAGTTTTGGCGAGGCGCGCACCGTTCAACTTAGTCGGTTATATTAGGGCGCATGTCCAAATATTCTTCTTCTTCTTCCTCGTTCGTCCTGAAAAGGACGTTGGTTGCGTTGTGTCTGTTTACGCCGGAGCTGCGATATATGCGCCTTTCGGCTGACACATCCGACTTCAGCACGGCATTTTTTGGGACCGGGTTTGCCTTCCCTCTTCGATCCCTACTCTCTCAGCCAGACTGCAGTGATGCAGCCTGTTTCCAGGACCACCACGTGGAGGTGGAGTGGGGTCTTGGTCAGCTCTGGTTCGCTGACCCTGACGCAAGCAGTCAAGCTATGGGTCGCTGACTGCATTCTCTATTGCTGCATCTTTGGGTCCCATGTCCAAATATAAAAGACCCGTAGGTCTAATTCTTAAACTGTAAAGCTAGTGTCCCGTGCTGTGAATATAGGAATTCGGCCATTGACATGCCGCAAAAAACTTCGAGTAAGGGACGCGACCTATCACAATGTTTCCCGACTCAACTTTTGGGTCGCTACCTTTAGGTTGAGAATCACTTTGTTAGAAGCTCGTAAGATTTTACTTCGCAGCAACTCACCCCCCCCCCCCCCCCCTTTTCTCCCCACCCCTAATTATGTTGTGTTTTGTAGCAGAATCCGCAAAACCACAAATTCCAGATCAGACGCCAAGTTTTTAAGGTTCGAACATAAATATATGAAAACCAGGTTGGCCGCTTTGAATCCTCTGCCTGCGCTGTGGAACTAATCGCGTCTGCCTAATTACACGGGAATCACATCCGACCGCCGAGAAATCGCTCAAAGAATTATGACCACCTGTACCTAGTTAAATCACCATATTCGACTCATTCGATTACAACCCAGACACATTGGCGACTACTTTCGTGTTTTTTTTTTGCCTACCTTGACGGGCATAAACTATTTACTGCCTTCATTCTTTCTCACCCACCCCCACCCCCTTCCACCCCACACACACACACATATACACACACCTTGAATTACCTGCCGACCCATATTTTCATTTGGTACGTTGCTTGTGATGAATACGTGTATGTACTTTCAAACTCCAAAATTGCCAGGGGTGAGAGCATAAATGTGGCTAGGAAAAGATCAGTTAAAAATTGAAACTCAGTTTTCACGTTCTTTTCAAGCCCGTTAAAAAATAGTTTCTTATTTTATTTTTTATTTTTTTTTAACGAACACCAAATTTTGCACGTTGCTCTGCAACGAAATGTCATGAATCTACACTCAGTCTGTTCTTAGCAGACTTGTATGGTACACTTAATTCTGTTACAGATACTACTCAAACCACTGTAGCTCTTGTATTGTACAGCTGCAATGCAGGACGGACTGGCAGATACGAGACAAGATGAATGACTGCCCACCTGGTCTCTGTCTATTATCCGCGTGGCAACAGAATGTAGATAACACTCAGGGACAAGCAATAAAACGCCCTGCGACAGGTAGCACCTTTTTATGCCTACCCCACACGTCTTACTTATTCTCATCCAAGGCAGTCTGGTATTCCGTTTCTGAACTAAACTGCACAACAAATGTTCTCTGTACAACAGATATCTTCGACTTCTTGTATGAGGCATACCTATGCATTACGAATTAACTTAAGTTAATGCTCTAAGCTTGATGATAGCTTTCATTAGTTCTCTTTCAAGTAGGAATCAGACACCCCCCTGTCCCTCTCAGAAAAACTGATAAAGTGTAAAAATAACAGCCGTTCAATAAACACAAAACAGTAAACAAATGTTCCGCGCTGGGACACGCTATCGGTTTCACAGAACATTACAGCCTGAATTGTTCACCCTTAAAAATCATTTTGGGAGAAGCATTTTTTTAAGTAGGACATTCGTCTGTTTAGCAAAATACAGATGTAAGAGTAAGTTTCAGAATAGACAAGAGGAAGTGTTAGACAAATTGATAAGAGAAGCAAAGGAAGCTGCAGCCAAAGGACACTTGAAGGACCTGTGCAACAGAACAAGGAAGCTAAGGGGGAAGAATAAGCAAACAAATGACCACGTCAAGGAACAGAATGGAACATTGCTTAGAAACAGGAAAGAGATAATGAAGTGGTGGGTGGATCATTTCGAGCAGCTTCTAAATTTACAAGCTGCACAATAATCCCGCTGACATCCAGCCAGTAGAAAAGGTGTTACAAGTTTGCTGTGAAAAACCAACTACGGAAAAAAAAAAACAAATGAAGGCATACAAAGAAATCAGGTCCAACACGAAAAAAAAAAAAAAAGAATCTTCAACTCAAATGTCCCGGCAGTACTATTGCAGGGCTGTTGAAATGTGGAGAACAACAGAAATGACAACCTAGAATTTGCAGGTTTTCGTAAATGGGTGCCTACGCAGAATATCAGCATGTGTGTGTATTTTGTGTATGTGTGTCCTCCCTTAACCTTTTTTACGCTGTGGATTCCAGAACAAGGACTGCCTTGTAATATATTTCCCCTAGTGTGAGTCCTATCCATTGCCAGCAACCTCTTGCCATCTCTTGTACTACTGACACCTGTCTGGTTCTTGTCATAAATTCCACATTGGTGATCATGTCATGCCGTGATAAGATATCAAAGGGAATACAATAGTCCTAGATATTAACTTGAGTGAAATAGAGTGTCCCAGACAATCATTCTCAATAAAGTTGGACAAGAATTTGGTGTGAGTTCAGGAAGCTAAAAAAAAAAAATAATACAATTAACTTTAAGCTTAGAGCATGGCTTAAATGAACTAATAGCGAAGAAAGCAACGCGAGGAAAGCAAACTAAAACGTGATTACCTTTATTGACAAAAATACATAAAATATACATTTAATTATTGATGTTTTGTGGCACTGAATTTTCCTCGTTATTACCGCTAGCTCTTTGCTGCTGTTTTAAATTTGTTTTATTCTTTCTGTTTTACGCATTTGAGGGAAGAGCAAGTATAACGGTACTGACCTTGTGAAAATGGCGTCAAATTATTTTACAAAAATCCAGACGCTTTAGCCTAATGTATTTAGCGAAAACAGCGTCAATAAAAACCCTTTGTGGAAAAACGACTTTTATTTATGTGTCTGTTAGAATTATCTGTTTTACGTCTTTGTCGAATGCATGAGCGTCGTGTGGCAGAATAGCTAAAGCGCTTGCTTTTCCTGGCAGTTACCGGGTTCCAAACATACTAGACACGTTATCAGCGTTAGTCACTTAATTTCTTTCTCTTGTCCTATTTAATATGACTAATTTGCTAATTTATTTATGACAAAAATATATTTTTATGAGCCGTTTGTGTCAGAGGTTTTCATTCTTATAATCTTTGTAATCGTTGGTCTGAAATAAATATATATCGAAGCAACTCTTGAACCGAATATTCCGTATCGATGCGTGGTCTGATGGCTAAATTAATACTTGTCGGCTAAATTAATACTTGTCAAAGCAGGCATGAAGTTCCAGGCTGTAATTAATGCCAGAGAATCTTTTAGGTCAGAAGGCACCTGCTGTCATACAGTAGCTGGCGTCTCAGTTTCGAAATTTCACACGTGGAACGCAGTTTGTCAAACCACGCGCTACTGTAATTTTCGGTCTGATTAAGGCTACTTTTTTCCTGCAGGGCGATTGAAAATTCGTTTCCGAATTTTAAATTGTTGTAGCCCCATTTGTATTCTCTGGGTATACATGTTGTTATTTAACTAGGACTGCTGAGCTGCTCACTCTTTTGCCGCCAGTACCACGTTGAAGACTCCTTGGTATTTATCTACACTGTAGATTTAGGCTTTTCCTGTGGCTTTTTTTGAGACTCCGTAACGTGTTGAGCTTGCAGTCACGAGCTCCAGTTTCTCCAGCTTGGCTGGCATTTACAGGGTCATCATCACATCTGGTTCCAAGCTAGGAGGATTAAGCGCGTGACATACTGTGCATTCCCCCACCATCCAAGGGGGCGCTCCAAATATGCAGAGCTAAAATACTGTATAAAATAAATGTCAAAACAATTCGCAGTAACTGTCATTTGACAAAAAAAGTTTTGTTCCACTTATTAAAAGTTACAACTTATTAAAAGTCAGCAATTTATTAAAAGTCAGCAACTTATTAAAAGTTAGTAATTTCATGACCATTTATTCCGTAAGTAGCACCGGCTTTCAACAAGTTCACGATAAGCCTTCCTGTCCTGTACCATCAGCTCAGGGTCTTTCTGTATCCTCATCCCTTTCTTGTCTCCAGTCCCCTTCTGCGTGTTTTGTTTTTTTTCGGTCCCTTTCTGTATCTTTATTCAATGGAGATTCGAGAAAAACTGCCTTGTAATGATTTTAGTAGGCTTCCTCGGTGTGTGTCATATCCAAAGACAGCTTCCGTTTTTTTTCCCACGGGCACCCATCTGATTCTTGTCACTATTTCCACAATAGTCATCTTGACCCTAGGGATTTTCAGGGTGGTGCCAGGTCTCAAGAAGTACATGGAATAATTTAAAAAAAAAATATTTAATAAATAAAATAAGTGGAAATATAAAAAAATAATTCGTATTTTAAACTCTGAAACTTACTTACTTACTTAGTCGTTCTACTTCTACCCTGGGGTGTAGAGGTTTGCTAGGGAGAGAGAGAGAGAGAGAGAGAGAGAGAGAGAGAGAGAGAGAGAGAGAGAGAGAGATCGCCATACTATCCTATCGGCTGTCTTCCTTCTGGCCTAGTTCCAGTCTAGTCCTCTGTCCTTTAGAGATTGTCTAATGTTATCCTCCCAGTGAACTCTGGGTCGTCCTGGAGGTCTGAATCCCTCGCTCTTCGTTTCCCATGTTTGTCGTGGTAGCCGATCGTCTTCCATTCTGCAGACCTGGTCAAACCGTCGTAATTGGGACTGTTCCACTTGGGTCTGCAGGGGCTGGGTTTTCAGGCCATGACAATGTCTCTTCTTGTTACTTCAACCACCTTCCTCAGATACCTCATTTTTGAGGTTTGGATCTGGCTTTTGTGGGTTGTAGTCATTGCTCGTGACTAGCATCCATAAGTGAAGACTGGAAAGTAAGGTGAATTGGTGTACAGCCATCTTCGTCTTCTTGCCAATTTCTCTTTTGTTGAAGAACCCTCGATTTACGGCCTGAAAGTCTCCCAGCTGATGCTCTTCGGGTAGCCAACTCTTCTTTGATGTGTTCCTTCCAGTTTAAGTTGCTCATTTTAAATTGTTAACTAAAAAAGGTGTATATAAATTGTTCTTTCAACATTTTAACTTCAAAATATGTATATACCAGAGGTTTTCAAACTGTGCGTCGCGGCTCCAAGTGGCGTCGCGGCCCTCGGCTAAGGGCGTCGCGGTGGCTTGGGAAAAGTGTTGGGCTCGATATTATGAGCCCAGGTCCATCAATAAATATAGATCTTCGTAGGACGACATGTTTGCGCCGAGGTATTATTACATGTACCAATACGCGTCATTAGGTACTAGAAGTTATTGACAAATGCACCATAAAACTCCAGAGCAGGTCTACGTTACGAACAGCTGATCACTAACTCTGATGTCATCATGGCGGATGCTGGTGTAAAATATGCACATTCAGAAGTCATTAATATCTTTTTGGGTACAATTGCTTATATATAATATATAGTATAGAGAGGAGCCGCGGTGATTTATGCACAGGTCAAGGGAGCCGCGGACCAAAAAATTTTGAAAACCTCTGGTGTATACATTTCACTGTCCCCCTTTCAAGAAGGCGACCTGTGAGGCCCCACCGATTGCACAGAAAGTGGTGGCCCTGACCTTGGCATTCCATTTTAATGCGTCCGTTCTAAGTAAGCATCCTTCTTTTAAAAGTCTGTAATTTCCTAGATATGCATATATGATAAATGCGTGTATGATTATAAACTTGGGATTAAATAGATGAGCAGATAGTGATGCCAGACATGGACAAAACGGGTGGCATGTCTTTAATTCACACTTCACTTGCGCTAATAGCGATCATCACCCGTGTCTTACCGGGGCCTCGAAAAGGGAGTAAAGAATTATAACACTAAATTATCATACATGTCGTAAAAAGTTACTAAGGCTACCTAATCTTGTACAAACTTTAAGGCACAGAAAGTTCAACAAACAATATGAGAAATTCAACTAAAGCATTCTTTAAAATAAATATATAGGAGCTTTCTTTGCTTTGAGAAATCAATGGAGATCAAGAGAAATCAAATCCAATTCAAACTTAAGGATCTTCAGCTCAAATGTCAAATCAGTCCTATTGTACGGCTCTGAGACTTGGAGAACAACAACAGCAACAAAAAAAGCTACGGACTTTTATAAATGGGAGCATGCAAAGAATAGAAGGATTGAAATGGTGCGACCCGGTGACCACTACGGAATTTATGAACGTAACAAGACACGTGCTAGTGGAACAAGAGATGAGAAGAAAACGATGGTCATGGATAGGACGCGCATTAAAGGAAACCTGTTGATAGCATTACAAGGCAGTACTTGTTCTGGTATCCCCACGGTAAGAGAGGTAGAATCACACACAAAAAACTCACAAGGAAAAGAGAGATATAGACAGGTGAAAATGATGAAGTAGAGATGGAAAGAACTTGAGGTGATTGCACGCGACTGGATCACTTGGCATATGTTTGCTGAAGGCCTATTCTCCTTGGGGAGCTAAAGGGTGTTATTTGAATTCAACTATAGAGACTGGGCATGTGTTTGTTGAAGGTCAATGATCCTTAGGCACCTGAAGGGTGTGATTGAATATCGATCATAATATTTTTTGTTTTTAAACCACAAGGTTTATTATCGTGACATGCCCGCTTATAAACTCTCGGCTTATTCCCCTACAACCTTTGTACAGGTGAGAAAAGGTGTGAGTACCAAGAGCAGATGTGATCATTCGTCGTGCTTAAACTCTCCGCTATTGCTGGCATTTCTGTCTTCCAGGCGTCAAATAACCGTGGCTCGTAGAATTATTTCCGTATTCTTGACTTGGAACTCTGTGGGGAAAATAATGATGGATTGGTGTGTTGTGGTAGTAGTTGTAAGTTGTAGTTGGTGCTGTAGAAGTAGTTGCTGTAGTATGATCGGTAACAGGAGTAGTGGAAGTAGTAGGGCGAAGAAGATGAAGAACAGCTGCTTTAAAAGCTATTGTGTCATTTTAGTAATATATTTTGTTTATGATTACATTAGTAACAGTAGTAATAGCAGTAGCGGTAGCAGCAGCAGTAGTAGTAGAAGTAGTGATAGTAGTAGTGGTGGTGGTAGTAGTAGTAGTAGCGGTAGCAGCACCAGTAGTAAAAGTAGTGGTGGTATTGGTAGTAGTGGTGGTAGTAGTAGGACAGATGTCGTAATATTACTATAATGTAGTAGGAGTAGTAGTAGTATTTGCTGTTGTTGCTGTTGAGTACAAGTAATAGTATGTTTGTCATAATAATTGTTGCAGTAGTAGTAGCAGTAATATTATAACATGTAGTGGTAGTATCACCAGCAACAATAATAAAATTAGTAGCAGTTGTATCGAAGGGTGTAGTGCTGTGGTAGTTGTTGTAGCATAGCTTAAGAAGAAGCAGCAGTATCAGTAGTTACTCCTTTCAACCTATGTTACGTGGATACGCACGTTTTGTGAATTCATGTTGAATGTTCCAGGCTAAGAAAAACTAATTCCGAAAAAGTGCAAAAATAGATTTCGAGCGCCGTTTTGTTTTGTTAGTTTTTAAACAAAAAATCTGCCCCAGCTAGTGATGATCCAGAACTGCGCACAAAATATTATTGAATAGAGGCTTTATCAAAGGGGAAAATATTTGCCCAACCTTGAGTTCTCTTCGCGTTTCGGGAACTGTGTGAGGCCAGGAGTGTTATTGTTGTAGCCCATGAATGCCTGTATTTGTTTGGAGAAGTGCGCCTGTAACTCCTCCGCCAGCGCCGAAACTGGTTGCTCAAGACCTCACAGGAATGGATAGATAAACCGCTTTCAGTTTGACAGATCAGGTCTACTGACATATTCCAGAATGGGGCTTTCTTTGCTGGGGTTATCTAAGGCCAAAATTGTTCTTTATCTTGTAACATTTTTTTTTTATACATGAGTCCGATTGACGGAGAGGTTAGAACGCTAGTCTCTCGCAACATAGGGGCTGGGTTCGATTCACGGTATTGGGTTCGATTCACGGTATTGACACGCTCCAGTCTACCCGGCTGTAAGAGGGTAAGAGAGGCAGAGGTAGACCAAGAAACACATGGAGAAGAGAACTGGATGCAGATGTGAAAATGATGAGGAAAACGTGGAAAGAACTTGAGCTGATGGCACGTGACAAGAGGACTTGGTATGGGTTTGTTGCCTATGCTCCTTGGGGAGCTAAAGGGTATTGATTGATTGATTGATTGATTGATTGATTGATAAGAAACAACAAAAATTGCTGCCTGTTATGAAATCATGTGTTGAACAGACTGGATCTTACGCTGAGTTGTGATGTTAATGTGGCATGGCATTTCATTTAATAAAATGAGTGAAGTGTTAGAGACTTCACTATACTAGAACCAGCATCGAGAGGTCGGGGTGACCAGCTCCCTTCCTCGCTGCCTCTTCCTTCCCTAACTCAAGAGAAAAGTCTGGTACCCAACTACAGCTGGATAAACTGGAGCTAAAAAGACGAAGTGACTTTAATCAGACATTATTAATACACATACCTCGTATAGGTCAGTAAATTGTTCTTTCTTGTCTAAAGTCATTGTATTTGCCAAAAAATAAATAAAACTTATTAGTCAAATATCAGTTATAGAAGTGGTAAGTAACTGACATGTATTCACTCCCACAATTTTTAGGTCATCTCTTGAAATCATGGTCAAGTTGATTGCTCACAGGTATACGCCTAAATTTTAAAAATATATATATATCTTTTGCAGTTGCTGGAGGGAGGTCACGCCTGCACCTGATCGATCTTGGCACAGCCTCCAAGTCTAAAGACCCCAACAATGTGTCTCTCAGCCTGTCCGCCCTCGGAAATGTCATCATGGCCTTACTTAACGGCCAGAGACATGTTCCCCACAGGTTAGTGTTATATTAGGCTTGCCAGTTGGTCTGAGTGGTCGCTTGTTTCGGCTATTTCATACATTGATTTTTTATATCTATCTATCTATCTATCTATCTATCTATCTATCTATCTATCTATCTATCTATCTATCTATCTGTCTGTCTATCTATCTATCTATCTATCTATCTATCTATCTATCTATCTATCTATCTATCTGTCTGTCTATCTATCTATCTATCTATCTATCTATCTATCTATCTATCTATCTATCTATCTATCTATCTATCTATCTGTCTATCTATCTATCTATCTATCATCTATATGTCTGTCTGTCTAAACTTCTACTTGTCAGTCATGGCCTTGCTTAATGGCCCGATATTTTCTCACAGGTTAGTGTTATGCTGGCTTGCCGGTTCGTCTAAGATCTGTATAGCTGGGGGAGGGGGGTGGAAAGAGGGGAGTGTGTGTGTGTGTTTGCGAAGAGACAAAGAAAGAATCGTATTACTGCTCCCTCAAGCATGTCGTAAGAGCCGATTAATATGAAGTGGTGCGTGGGGCTGGCAACCTTATTCTGTCAATTATGTTACTTTAAAAACTACCAGGGCAAGAGCACGTGCATGTCTGGCACAGGCTTCCTGTAAGGGGATCAGCTGTAGTGGTGGACCCATGCTCCTTGGGGAGTGAGAGAAGTGAATCTCAGTGATCGCATGTTTGGGCAGTATTTATTTTCATACATTAATCTGTTTTTTTTTTCTATCTATCTAATCTATCGGTACCGACACGCTCCAGTCTACCCAGCTGTAAACGGGTACCTGACTTTGAACTGGTCACCCTACTTCTCGATGCTGGACCTAGTATGGTCTCTAACACTTCACTCCCCTAATTCAGTATCTACTATAGGTCAACCTTTACATTTTCTTTTAACCTATCTATCAACATGTCTATCTGTCTGTCTGATTGTCTGTTCATCTAATCTTGTTGTTATCTATCCATCTATCTATATATCTAATATCCATTCATCCATGAATGTATCTATCGGTTCGGCCATCTGTATATCTGCCTGCATGCTTAATTATCATCTGTACGTCTGTCCGACTGCGCATTTCTAAACTTTTACTTATCAATCTCTGCACCACCATGCACATCCGGAGTCTGACTTCTAGTAATGTTCTGTATTACTGAAATAGTATTTCTAGTCTGCTAGTCTCAGGCCCTTTCACATTTCAGCAATGTCGAGGAGTGAGGTAGGGTTATAAAGTCATTTGCTGATGGATCTATCACTTGTCAGACCATACATCTCAGGTATCACGTACTAGAAATATCTTTTCTATCCTTACACTTCGTTATCATGGCACTTTTTTCAAGTACCATGCTTGATGTAGTCGACGATCATGTCTCTCCACAACTTCTTGTCTCCACTATTCTATTCTATAGTTACTATAGTCTAATTCTCTTGTGTTTTTACTATAGTCTATTCTCTTGTGTGGTTACTTTAGTCTAGTCTCTTCTATGGTTACTTTAGTCTAGTCTCTTGTGTGGTTACTTTAGTCTATTCTCTTGTGTGGTTACTTTAGTCTAGTCTCTTCTATGGTCTATAGTCAAGTATATTCTCTTCTGTAGTTCGTACGGTTTATTCTCTTCCGTAGTTTCTATAAGTCGATTCTTTTCAGAAGTTGAAGGGCGAGATGGTTTATTAACGAAAATAACATCATTTAGCGCTGCTCTGCATTAAAAAGTAATTTTCTTTCCTGCGGGTTGGTGGGGTTTGGGGTTTTAGAGGGAACCCAAATATGTCATCGTAAGTAAATTAGGCGGAACTATTCGCAAGTATTTTAAACAGTTTCGATATTTTTCTTTTGTTGAATGCTCACATTCCATCAGTGTAGGACATGGCTGATTTCTAAAACGATTAGGTTAGGAAGATCCAGACAGTGATGTTCGCCAGAGGCGTTTCTGTATAGTCTGGCACAGACCCACAGTGGCTTGAAGATTTGACAAAGCTTCTGCGCGATTTTTATTTCCAGGTTCTTCTGTTACCCCCGATTTGTTTTCTCGATTGGCCAAATACAAGCACAACTGGCCAAATAATAATAGTTTAGATAACGGCCTAGCCGTTCCTCGTTTGTAAAAAAAATGTTTTCAAATTCATAAATGTAGACGTATAACGTACACGCGTCTCTCCTAATTCATTTGCTGTTCTGTGATTTTTTTTTTTTTTTTTTGGCGTGATACTTGATGAACGGACGTTTCTTTGAGAGGTATATAAGGTCAAGTTAGCTGTAACATGCAATACGTGTTAGGCTGTGTATGAACTCCTGAGGGACGAAGACAACAGCTGAATGCTTAAACTATTTAACATGTTCAATGTGCTTTTGTAGAAATGTTTCGTATTCAATAATGTGTAGTTTTCGAAGTAAGAGCTTGGAAGGCATTCTGTGTAGATTGATTTCACATAATGATTTCATAAAACTCTTATCTCACACGCAGTTAATACGGTATCAAAAATATAATTTGGTTACCCGCTTTGGACACAAAGACAAGGAATGTCGCGTTAGCTTGTACTTGATCCCAGTGCTGTTAAAAACACACACCTCAGTGCTCATTAAACAAAAGTTTCGTGAAGTTTACGCACGTTAAATGTGTTATGCAAATAACGCATACTATTAAATAAATGTTTAAATTATCAGTTGCGCAAAATAATTACACGAGTAGAATGTAGGTCTTGATGAGGAAAAATCGATTAGACTATCTCAAGAACAAATCAGCCATCGTGTCGACAGTAATGTTTTCCTCAGGGTAAAGAACAGGAAACGACAGAAATGAATAACAAATAAAGAAGTTGTACTTTAAAGTTAGCGTCCGATTGGCAGAGTGGTTAACACGCTGGTCTCTCGCAGGAAAGGTGCGGGGGTTTCGAAACATGGTGGCGTCACACTCCAGTTTACCCAGCTGTAAATGGGTACCTGAATCTGCACTTAAGTTAAAGAAGGCAGGTTAGGACTGACTATATAAACTTATAAATGTCGAAATTGTCCTCTTTTCACAACATGCCTAAGAAAAATTATCCGAATCTTTTGGCCGAATACCATCACCATCCAAGATCTGCTTACTCGGAGCAAGCAAGAGGACATGCACACCATCATAGCTGGCAGACGCTGGAGCTGGGTTGGCCATGTCCTCAGAAGAGTCCCCGATGCCATCACAAGAACAGCTATGCTATGGACCCATGAAGGAAAACGAAAGAGAGGCCGACCAAAAACAACTTGGCGGAGGACTGTGGAGGCTGAGATGCAAAGAATGAACCAGAGTTGGGGCACTGTACGAAGGATGGCCGCCGACCGAGCAAAGTGGAATCAATTTGTTGTTGCCCTACAAGACGCCACCAGGCGTAATGGCCACTGACTGCTTTGACGGTCGGCGGCTAAGGATCAAAGAAAGAAAGAATATAAACTTATGAAGTGTTCAGCTACTGTAACTATATAAACTTAAGTATTCGGCTGTGACTATATGGACTTGTGAAGTGGTCGGCTGTTGTGGCTACAGGGAGTTGTGAAGTGATCAGCTGTTGTGACTATGTGAACTAGGGAAGTAGTCGGCTGTTGTGACTATATGGACTTGTGAAGTGGCCGGTTATTGTGACTATATGAACTTGTGAAGTGACCGGCTGTTGTGACTATATGAACTTGTGAAGTGGTCAGCTGTTGTGACCATATGAACTTGAGAAGTGTTCGGCTGTTGTGACTATATGAACTTGTGAAGTGGTCAGCTGTTGTGACTATATAAACTTGTGAAGTGGTCGACTGTTGTGACTATATGGACTTGTGAAGTGGTCGGTTGTTGTGACTATATGACCTTGTGAAGTGGTCGACTGTTGTGGCTATATGGACTTGTGAAGTGGTCGGCTGTTGTGTCATTATGAACTTTTGAAGTCGTCGGCTGTTGTGGCTATATGAACTTGTGAAGTGTTCAGTTGTGTCAATATGAACTTTTGAAGTGTTCGGCTGTTGTAACTATATGAACTTGTGAAGTGGTCGGCTGTTGAGGCTATATGAACATGTGAAGTGGTCGGCTGTTGTGACTATATTAACTTGTGGATCGTTCAGCAGTGCCTGATGAACTTGTTAAGTGGCCGGCTGTGACTGCATGAAGTTGGGTATCGCATTACTCCTCTAACTTCGTTAGTCTCATGAAACGACTCCGCGCGAGAAGAACTTTTCCTTGTGCTTGTTATAAATGTTAATTCATGAGTCGTCTCTCAGATCGTGTAAGAAAGAGAAACATGGACAGAATACAGCTATACAATGTGCTATATAATTTCAGTGCTGTTAATTCACAATTTTTATTTCATGAAAGCTCTGTATAATTCTCGGGGGGGGGGGGGGGGGGGGGGGGGGGGGGGGGGGGGGGGGGGGGGGGGGGGGGGGGGGGGGGGGGGGGGGGGGGGGGGGGGGAGGGGTGGGGGGTATCTGAAGAGACAACGAAATAATAGGACTGCTGCACCCTCCGGCATGTCGTATAGGGCGTCTAATATGAGGTTGTTCATGGTGCTGGCACCTCATCTTTTAGAACAAGTTGCTGCAGGACTCACCGCTACAGGATCATGGGAGTGCTTGGTGCAGGCTTCCTGCAAGGGGGGACCAGCAACGGTGGTGGCTACAAGCCCCGTAAGGAGCGCTACGGAAAATGATGATGATCATCATCTTCACCATCATCATTGTGAAATGTCTAGCTTATACACTTACCCTGATTTAGGATTCGGTAAAAGCTCCCAGGTATATACCTAGAATTGGCAGTTGGTGGGATATCACCTGTTCCCAAGGCACTCTGGCAGTCCTGCTTAGGTCTTTTCATGGTTTCATCATGATAGCTGATAGACACTAATTGTCTTTTTCATGGTTTCATAATAGACACAAATTGTTCTTTTTAAGATTACATCTTGATAGACACTAATTGTTCTTTTATGGTTTAATCATAATAGACACAAATTGTTCTTTTCATGGTTTCATCATGAAAGGCCCTAATAGTCCTTTTCATGGTTTCATTATAATAGACACAAATTGTTTTTTTCATGGTTTCATCATGAAAGGCCCTAATTGTCCTTTTCATGGTTTCATTATAATAGACACAGATTGTTCTTTTCATGGTTTCATCACAAGAGACACTAATTGTCCTTTTATGATTTCACCATAATAGACACAAATTGTCCTTTTCATGGTTTCATCATAATAGACACAAATTGTTCTTTTCATCGTTTCATCATAATAGACACTAATTGTCCTTTTATGGTTTCATCATAATAGACACAAATTGTCCTTTTCATGGTTTCATCATAATAGACACAAATTGTCCTTTTCATGGTTTCATCATAATAGACACAAATTGTCCTTTTCATGGTTTCATCATGAAAGACACTAACTGCCCTTTTTATGGTTTATCATAATAGACACAAATTGCTCTTTTCATGGTTTCATCGTGAGAGACACTAACTGCCCTTTTTATGGTTTCATCATAATAGACACAAATTGTTCTTTTCATGGTTTCATCATGAGAGACACAAATTGTCCTTTTATGGTTTCAGCGTGCTAGCTCATAGACACTAATTGTCCGTTTCAGGGCTTGATGTTTATCAACACTGCGCTGAAGTTCTGTGTTATGAATGTGTGTTGTGTGTTTGTACGAACGTACGTGTACACACTTTTCTGGCAAAATTGCTCTGTGTAGCCAAAGGACTTCTATGGTTAAATAGTTCGATTCTCGCCACTTGTTCTCATGAAATGCCTGAATTATACCACAGCATTATGTTAGCTCTCAAAAAAGAAGATACTGTTTTACACTCTCGAGCTGTTCTGTATTTGCTGTGGCGTGACATCGGGCCGTTCTTATTAAGCTGAGGGCAAACAAGCCAAATTAGCATAAATACAGTTGAGACTTAGGAAGAGATCTCTCTGTATTTGACTTGAGTCATGGGTTCCGCACAGAGCAGTTGACTCACCCAAGCTGGACCGGACATTAAACAATATTTCAGCTGCCCATTTAATACGTCCTGCGCTGTAAACTGACCGTTTGACCAGCTCTTGGTCGTAAGATAGTATGATAGGAAATCATGCTCTGTTCGCTTTTTTTTTTTTAATACACATGGCGGATGGTAGTCCCAAATGGCGCAATTATGCGAGAGGTGGAAGATTGCTAATTAATTCTTCCCTCGTAAATATCAGTGACCAATTTCACCCTAGAACCTTGGGTTTGGTTACTCATCCCAGGTCCAGTGTTGAGTACAATCGTTGCGTTGTTATTTATCGCTTTATGACTAATAAAAATCGATCTCTGGTCACAGCTAAAGGTTTTTCTGAGACCATTCATCCATCAGCTGTCATTCAGACTATGTTGATTATTTTGGCTTGAACAAGTTTTTCACTCTAGTTGAAGGGATTGTTTTTGTTTTTCGAATGTGAGAGTGAGAAATAGAGATCGGAGGTAGGAATCATAGATATGGGAGTGTTTCACGAAAATGAATAATACATGAAGGACTGGTATTAGGATACTTGGGAATATAAGCAAACATCTCATTTTGGAGCCCCTGAGTAGGTCTTACCTACATACATACACACTCAAGCACATGAAGGGATCCCGTTTACATGCCCATTGAGGCATATTGGGAATATGGTGTTCGGCCCATATTTTCTTGACCATCGGCACACTAGGGGTGATGTGGTCAGCATCACGGTTGCCGTCCTAACCTTCCCAGAGTTGCTCTGGTACCCAATTCATGAGGCTGGGTCGACCCCGGAGCCGTTTGCGGTCTAATAAAGCACATGAAACATGCACATAAATGTGCTATAATACGAATAGATGTGTACACGATTATTAACATTTGTGTACACAAATAATCAACCTTCATCTCCTCTAGGAACCTAGACCTTCAACAAACTTATGACGAGTCTTCCAGTCACGTGCCATCAACTCTAGGTCTTTCAATGTCGTCCTCATCATTTTCATTTAAAGCCTCCAGTTCTCTTCTCCTCTCCATGTTTTTCGGTCTACTTCTGCGTCTTGTATCATGTGGATTCCAGAACAAGGACCTTCTTGTATAGCTCTCAACAGGTTTCCAAAGTATCTGTCATATCCATCGCCAGCCCTTTTCATTTCTGGTTCCACTGGCACTTGCCTGGTGCTAATCTTCAGTTCAGTTGTGTAGGAGGGCCACAGACAATATTGTTTTACTCCCTTGAAATTACTACTATTTTTCGCTGTACCATTTTTTGTCTTCCATCTCGTCTAATGGTTAAACCTGGCCGGAACTCGCGTTACATGATAATACAGACTGGATGACAAACATAAGGAGAGTGAGGAGAGAGGTGGAAACATTCAGCACAGAAATGGCGGTTGGGGGGGGGGGGGGGGAGGGCGGTGGGGGGGGGGGGGGGGGGGGGGGGGGGGGGGGGGGGGATGTTTCCTTGTCATATACTGTTTCCTGCGAGCTATCGACTATTACTGTAGTTATTCTATGGAAGTATGTTATGTCAAGTGTGATTTATTGCGAATGAGGTGTGAAAACAGAGGAAATAGATCGCCTAACGCCCTCCGGCAGACAACACTCATAAATAATCTTCACAGGACGTTATCGATGCCCAGCCAATCCGATTTTGATTAGACTCAGCAGACCAGAAACATGTTATTAAGATGCACCGGAATCCAGCCAGATGTAGTGAAGACCTGGGTTATCCTACTTGGCGCTTTGCGAGAGGAGGCCTTAGATTTATATCGCCACTCTAGCCGAGTCAATAGCGAGAGATTCTTCCGTCCGATTTCATGCGCTCACACTGCAAAGCCCGGACAATGACTTGAATTTTTCTTGTATTCCATGATTCACGGGTTCGGCTGGACGTGCGCGGGTGTCTATCTTCTTCGGTTATCGAAATCTGGAATAGTTTTCTTGAGACCGACGGGGGATCTATCTCGATTCAGCTTTTAAAAAACAAAGTGGCATTACCCCAGCCCCCTTTTTCCTGCCCGCGTTCGTATAACACACATGGTCTGTTCTGAAAAACCTTGGAAGTTAGGCTGTTGGTTCCAAAGACGTTGACAGTTCCTAGTCACGTGTGATTATCTAACACACGGACGCATCCGGTTTAATG
Source organism: Oreohelix idahoensis (assembly GCA_024509875.1). NCBI lineage: Eukaryota > Metazoa > Mollusca > Gastropoda > Stylommatophora > Oreohelicidae > Oreohelix > Oreohelix idahoensis. The sequence goes on along the minus strand of JAMPIV010013742.1, from coordinate 97,554 downwards.
AAGCTGTCGTAATTAGCGAACACAAAGATAAAGATGACGTCAGTGTGAGCGACTATAAAAGGCTATATTCATCAACCGTTATTTTAAACGTGGCATTGGAATTCTACATTAAAACCTTTTCTCCTATAAGCTGGAACCCCCTTTCTTGGGAAATTGGAATTGAGAGGTCGACCTTGTTTACATGATGGAATAGAACGCTCTGACGGAGCTCATCTCTTTTAATGGTGACTTCACGGCATACGTCTTCCGACCAAGCAGAAAAGTTTATCAACATTCCAGCCGTTTTGGGGGGAAATTAACGGGTTTTTTTTTTTTTTTTTTTTGGCAAGATGTACGTGGGGTGGAAAAAAAAGACTACTCGTGTGGGAGGAGCTTAGTAACCTATGTGTGGTTTCCGCCGTCTAGAGCTGATTTTAGGGTCTTACGGTCCATCTTGTGTTACATCATGAATTTAAGTGAAATGACATAGTTCATTCCGTCTACTAATTTCCGCATTATTTTAATTTAAAACTGGGAACTGGGTTTGCTATGTTGGACTCTCGCCAGCCCAGAATCTACTGACGAGGCAACCGTCGCGTGTGCCGTCATTCTTCGGCAATAAATCATGTATTTTAATTGAACAACAAAATCAATCTTCCGATAGGCGTGCAGCTTTGAAAGTTATTAACCCTGATACCGGCAAAATTATTTCAAGGAAATCCCTGTCTCTTCCCTTATTCTCCCCTCCCCCCTCCCCCAGCACAAAAAAGTAATAAAAACAATTTAAATTAAATTAATGTTTAAATAAAATCCTTTGATCATGTAGAGTACATTCACACATCACTTAAGTAATTTTGATATAACAGAACAGTGGTATACTGGCGGAAAACCGGACCAAGATTAATTCTTAATGTTCCTAAGTTACAAGACAGCATGCAGAAGATCAAACCTTTACAGAGTCTGTTACTGGATACAGTACTTTCAGACTGCAATGTCAAGCCAAGACGATGAAAGCGGTTGTGTGGAAGGGGGGGGGGGGGGGGGTTGTTCCCGATCTTACACATTCTGTTCAACTTTATCTCAGGCTTATAAAACATTGCTAATTGAAATGTTTAATGTTTTTACTAAACTCTCTGACACATTATAGAAGATGTTGCAAACGCTGGTACATTACATTTTTTTAATACTTATTTTTAACATTCATATAAACCTTATGTTCATTTATGTGTTGGCTGGTAGTCATATCTAAGCTAAGTGGAAAATTTAGGACTGGATCACTTGAATATTAGTTTGCTTGACCCCGTCCTCTGTCCATCAGTAATCATTATTAGACGCGACATAATGCACACTCGTAGGGTGCCATTTTTCTGAAGACAAAGCTGATCGTATAATGCAGTTTTTTTATGTTTTGTTTTGTTTGTTCGTTTGTTTGTTTTCTTTATTTAACAATACCGGAGTCAGACGGCGCACGGCATCTTGAGCAGACATAACGAACACGCTCTTCGGAGATGATATCTGCAAAACGCCGATTTAGGTATCAGCTGGCCCACACAGTTTCTAATTCTATATATTCTGTCATCTTTTCTAAGCTATCTGTCTCTTTTGGTCCATGTACCGGTCGTCTGAGTATTCATTCATTCATAACCCTCCACTCCCAAAGGAGCATAGGCCTTCAACAAACACATGCCAAGTCCTCCTGTCACGTGCCACCATCTCAAGTTCTTTCCACGTTCTCCTCATCAATTTCACCTCTGTTTCCAGCTCTCTTCTCCATGTGCTTCTTTGTCTACCGTACCTCTGCTTCTCTTGCCCTGGGGGTTCCAGAACAAGGACTGCCTTGTAATGCTATCAACAGGTTTCCTCAGTGTGTGTCCTATCCATCGCCATCGTCTTCTTCTCATCTCTTGTTCAACTGGCACTTGTCTGGTTCTTGTCATCAGTTCCACGTTGGTAACCTTGTCATGCCATTTTAATCCTTCTATTCTACGCAAGCACCCATTTATGAAAGTTTGTAGCGTCTGAGTATATTCATCACTATTATCCTTTGCGCTCCTAACGGAGCATGGAGCACCCACTGTAGCTGGCTCCCTTACAGGAAGCCTATACCAAGTATTCACATGCTCTTGCAGAGTTGGTTTCCGTGGCGATTAGTTTTAAATGATGAGGTTGCCAGTCTGCATCGGACGTGTATGATAGGTCACGTGTCCTCTGCTGTTCATTTTTTATGAACATTGTTTTAGACACGAGACTTTCTCAGATTTTTGGAGCAGATCTTAAAACACTAATGTATCGCACAGAGTTTACAATGGCTATCCGTCAAAAGGGAACATGCTTTCAAGATTATTTGATGCTGAATGGCAAATGGTTGATACAGTATTGATAGACAGTGAAAATAAAGGCCTCAGCCTTAATAGCAAAAAGACAGAAGTCTCAAAGAAAAGGGCTTCCCCAGAATGCACTATCAATGTAAATGGAACAGTTTTAAAACAGGTTAATAAACTCAAATACCTGGGCACATTCATAGCAAGGGATTGAAGATGCTTCTCAGAAGTGAAGAACAGAATAGCTTAGGCAAAAGCAGCATTCTATAAAATGAAGAGTATTTTATGCAACAATTCTTTGTAATTGGAAGTAAGAAAGAGAGTTCTTCAGTGTTAAATAGAATATTTCTCAGAACTCCTTGATGGTGAGCAAGGTCAAGCATCAGAAATGATAACCACTAGCACAGAATAGGAAACCAATGGTAATGAAGATGGCATAAAGATGGAAGAACTGAAGGCAGCACTGGGGAAAATCAAGATGGGCAAAGCATCAGGGCATGATAGTATAACACCAGAAATGGTTAATTATATGGGAGCAGCAGGCGTCAGGACCATCACTGGTGTAAGACAAGGTGATATCATGTCACCTTATCTGTTCTTACTCCTCATGGATGATGTCATCAGTGCATGTAAGGAGAGGACAAGGAAGTATTCAGTGGGGTACTGGAAGATGAGACAGGTCTGTATTTCAGAGCTAGCATTTGCTGGTGATGTTGCTGTGATTGCTAAATCAGAGGCACATCTTCAATCCAACCTGCAGGTCTGGAAGGAGAGATGGAGAAGAGAGGGATGGTCATCAGCAGCTCAAAAACAAAAACCATGGTGATATCATGAGAGGAAAGAAGGCATCAGATTAAGTCGGGAGAGCAGGTCCCTTAGCAGGTCAACCACTTTAAATACCCCGGAGCTGTCATAGACCGGAAGGGAGGCAATCAAAGAAGAGTTGGCTACCCGAAGAGCAGCAGCTGGGAGACTTTTTCAGGCGATAAATCGAGGATTCCTCAGCAAAAGAGGAAGGTGCTGAAGTAACAGGAAGAGGCATGGCCCGTAACCAGACGATACGTCAAGGCCTAAAAACACAACCCCTGCAGACCCAAGTAGAACAGTCCCAACTAAGATGGTTTGACCATGTCTGCAGAATGAGAGAATATCGGATACCACGACAAGCATGGGAAACTAAGAGCCAGGGATCCAGACCTCCAGGACGACCTGGAGTCCGCTGGGAGGACAACATTAGACAATCTTTGAAGGACCGAGGACTAGAATGGAACCAGGCCAGGAGGAAGACAGCCGATAGGATAGTATGGCGCTCTCTCTCCCAAACCTCTACACCTCACGGTAGAAGAGGAACGACTAAGTAAGTAAGTACATAGAACCAATCCTGACATATGGGAGTGAGTCATGTACAATTAGTAAACAAGTAGGGAAGGCACTAGAGGCCACAGAGTTCTGGTTTTACAGAAGAATGTTAAAAATACCATGGACAACCAAAAAGTAATGAGGATGTCCTGAAAGAGGCCAATGCGCAAAGGAAACTTATTTCACATGTTAGAAAGAAGCAATCCACTTTTATTGGCGTGTAATGAGAATAAGAAAGCTGGAATATATCGTAACAACAGGTAAGATTGAAGGAAAAAGAGATAGTGGAAGACAAAGAGAGCAAATACTGGACAGTTTGACATTGTGGCATGGAAAGAAGTCAACAGCAGAATTGATAAATTGTACTGGAGACGGGAAGTTATGGAGAGACATGATCTCCTACGCCACTAGGCATGGTACTTGAAGAGAGGAGAAAAGAATGGCAAAACCGCAGTTTTCATTTGGCATTTGAAGGGAAGGTTTATATCTTAACGTTTCAGAATAATATGTTTGAGCAATATCTCGCATATTGTTGACATACTGTTCTGCTCGACCTCCAACTCATGGTCTTCCCTCCTGCTTCCCCCGCCGGCGCACCGCCCCTCCCTTTCCCCTCCCCACCGTTCCAAGAGCACTCATTCTTTCATACCGTGAAATGTAACTGTGGCATGGATGGTTTTGTTAATTCTCTCTCTCTCTCTCTCTCTCTCTCTCTCTCTTTCTTTTCATATATATATATATATATCACGGATGTATGTTATATGCTGTATATTGCCTTGATGTATACTGACTATATAGTGAATTATATGAAGATGATACTTTACAATAATAGCACCTTCAGTCATAACTGACTATGTGAATGCGCCTGAGGTGACATCCCTTAGCGGCTCATTTTCTTGGTATTCCTTTCGACGTTTTCTCCTGCTTGCAGTGACAGCTTCTTTTCGCCCAATCTGAGGTAGCGCCGTAGAGAGCATCGCCGTTTGGTGCGATCAGCAGCTTCATCCTCCCTGGTTGCGTGATTTATATCCAATGCCCTCATGTTTCACGCACACCTTTGAACCTCAGCTGCGGTCGCCCAACTGTTCTTTTGCCATCTGCCAGTTGTCCGTAGAAGATTTACAATAATTTATAATAATTTACAATATTGTTATCTTATTCAGTTGATGGTCATTAATTCATGTAAGATTACATCTTTTTAAAGTATAATCGATTATCAATGAAGTTTACTCGATACACACAGGGATAGCAAGATCTCACAGCTTCTGAGGGATTCCCTGGGCAATCTGTCTTGTCGGACCTGTATGATAGCTCACGTGTCCTCTGCTGTTCCCCACTACAACGAAACTTTGCAGGTCATTCAATTGGCAGCGCGCATTCACAGGATGAAGCGAAGGAGAACGAAGGTTAGCAACTAGATGGCTTTGATTTGTGTGTGTGTGTGCGCGCGTGCAGCGCTTGGTAACGCGGATTGTTGATGTGACTTTTGTTGGTGTGGGTCTTATTTTTATGATTGTTGGCTTGACTGTTGTTACTGTCATAATTGTTGTTAATGTGACTCTTGTTGGTATGACACTTGTTGGTGTGATTGTTGTTGGTGCGATAATTGTTGTTGACGTGATCCTTGTTGGTGTGACTCTTGTTGGTGTGATTGTTGTTGTTGATGTGACCCTTGTTGGTATGACACTTGTTGGTGTGATTGTTTGTTGGTGCGATAATTGTTGTTGATGTGACCCTTGTTGGCGTGACTCTTGTTGGTGCGATAATTGTTGTTGATGTGACCCTTGTTGGCTTGACTGTTGTTGTCGTGACTGCTGTTGGTGCGATGATTGTTTTTGATGTGACCCTTGTTGGTGTGATTGTTGTTGGTGCGATGATTGTTGTTGATGTGACCCTTGTTGGCTTGACTGTTGTTGTTGTGACTGCTGTTGGTGCGATGATTGTTGTTGATGTGACCCTTGTTGGTATGACTCTTGTTGGTGTGATTATTGTTGGTGCGATAATTGTTGTTGATGTGACCCTTGTTGGCTTGACTGTTGTTGTTGTGACTGCTGTTGGTGCGATGATTGTTTTTGATGTGACCCTTGTTGGTGTGATTGTTGTTGGTGCGATGATTGTTGTTGATGTGACCCTTGTTGGCTTGACTGTTGTTGTTGTGACTGCTGTTGGTGCGATGATTGTTTTTGATGTGACCCTTGTTGGGGTGATTGTTGTTGGTGTGATAATTGTTGTTGATGTGACCCTTCTTGGTGTTATTCTTGTTGGTGTGATTGTTGTTGGTGTGATAATTGTTGTGGATGTGACCCTTGTTGGCTTGACTGTTGTTGATGTGATTGTTGGCTTGACTGTTGTTGATGTGATTGTTGGTGCGATGATTTTTTGTAAGAGCTTCTGTTCGCCCAATCTGAGGTGGTGCCGTAGGGAACATCGCCATTTGGTGCGATCGGCAGCTTCATCCTCCCAGGTTGCTGGATTTATGTCCAGTTGCCTTCGTGTCTCTCTTGCACACATCTTTGAACCTCAGCTGCGGTCGCCCGAGCGTTATTTTGCCATCTGCCAGTTCTCTGTAGAAGATATATATAGGAATGCGACAATCTTCGATGCCACGGGCATGGCCAAGCCAGCCAGCCCCACCCCCCCACACACACACACACACACACACACACACACACACACACACACACACACACACACACATATAATGAGAAAGAGAGAGAGACGCTGTCCGCCTCTGGATACCAATGACCAAAATTATCAAGAATACAAATAGTCATGTAAATGCATTATTAAATTTAGTAAGACTAAACATATTTTTTAAACCTATAACAATGATCAAAGTGATAAATAGCCCAGGTAAAAACAACATAAAATTAACTGTATGAGATAAGACAAACATTTTAATAATCATTTGTGACTTATTTTATTGTTTCAGTTTTCGAGCACGAGCTCAGAGGACAGTTCCACTGACGGGGAGGTCAAGTTCAGGCGTCCTTACCGTGGTCTGAGGATGGGTACTCTGAGAGAGGATATACTGTACACATCCTCTCACTCCGATCCAGACTACACATCCAGCAGTGAGCAGTCATGTGACACCGTTATTTATATTGGAGCGAATGGCCAGTCACTGAGTGACAGAGAATTAACAGATAATGAAGGTCCGCCACGGCATGTACCCAGGACTAATCCGCGCCTTCCAAGAAGACCGAGTGGATCAAGGTCATCCGGGGATGACTCGGATAGCGGCAGGAGTATGCATTCTGTGAGAAGTCTGGAGTCCAGGTTACCAGTCCGGTCCATAATGTCTCCGCCACCATTGGGTCCGAAAAGGAGAACTGTGGATTGATGGGCCTGGGGCGTCTATTTACCCAGAGTCCACATCTAACGAAATGTGGGTGGATGGACCACAAGCTTTTGTTGTTCAGCAGCAACCACAACCATCGGTGTCATCATCACCATCATTACGAGATGGACAGCATCATCATCACCACCACCACCGCACAGACTCCTCATCAAGGCGGGTTGCTACAAAGAAGGTGGATGCCGAAGAACAGTGGGTGGATGGTCCAAAGGAAATGTTGGCAGGAGTCAGTCCGTCTCAACCAATGCACACTTGCATCAAAGCTGAGCACGCTTCTAGAACTACCTACCAGACGAAGACATGCATTTCAAGCAAACTGAATGAAAAAGCATTGAAGCAGGCTCTTGTCAAACATATGGAAGCCATAGACAGACCTGAAATTGTTAATGTGGATAGAGACTCCTCTTTAACAGTGGAAGCAGCAGATTCACGTCCTGCCATCTTTCAAAGTAATGAGGACCTGACAAAGAGTTTCATTCAAAACAAAAACAAATCAGATTGCTCAAATCCTATCACTTCTGACATCAAACATGTTGATGCATCATCAAGTCCCATGGTATCCACTAAAAAACAAAAACTGTCTGAATCGCCTAAAAAAGCTCACTCGACAACGCTGTCCCCAAAGTCATCCCCTAGTCCGTCTCCATCGATGTCCAGGAAATGCAGCAAAATAGAAACCTCACATGGGTCTAGATTGCTGAAATCGCAGCTTCCTAGTTCCGCCAGTCCTACACATCGTGTTGTCCAGTGGATTAAATCAGTGTCTTCTGAACAAGAAGCAACTGAAGCCGGCTCAGAGGCCAGAAGAACTAACTCTAGTGGACACGAGCTAGCGCAGACCATAACTGACAGTGTCACAATGGCAGACGCTGAGACTAACACAGAGCATGACTCAGATTTCGAGAGACTGGCCGAGGAAAATGCAATCAAGTATGAAAGTGATGAGGATGTTGACATGCATTCATCCAGCATGGCTGTGAAGTGTGAGCCGTTTAGCTCCAGTGATGCAAAGTGCAATATGACAGTTGACACTAGTTTAAACAGTAGTTTTGATGCATCGATGGTGTTCCGCGAATCGATTTATGAAATGGAAGTAGAGGAACGTTTAGAACTTATGAAAACAAAAGATGGTTCTCGTCTGGCCGCAGAGGTTGACAATGAAACTTTTAGTAGTGTTTCGTGCAGCAATAAGGACCCTGATGAACTCGATCGAGACCACAGCGGCGGTGAAATGGAGTCCCTCCTTGTCCAGCATACTAAGGCTCTAACGGAAGCTAAGCAGACAGCCCAGCTAGCACGCCACCTTGCTCTTGGACATTATACGAGAAACATATCACCAGTCAGCTGTGACAACGATGACGACGCTCTGGAAGTATCTCGGCCCTTGCTGAGCCGCAAACCCGACGGTGCTTCAAATCCGAATCTTCATAAGATTTGTTTCGAAGAGGATTACGTCGGTAAAAGTCATTTTAACAGCCTTCCACGGTCGTCCGTGAAAACTATGTGTGTTTGTGCGAGCCATAATGATTCTGGCATCGATTTCCCAACTACCTCATGTAAATCATATGTAGATGACTTGGGTGACGAAAACTGTGTTTGTGATAATGATATCAGCATGCAGTCTCCTTGTGGTAAAGGGGATTTTAACATTGGAGGCTGCATGCCTTCCCCAAAACTGGGAGCCAAAAACAAACCTCCTCTTCCGACCAAACCATCACCTACGTTGAAACATAGCGGGCTTCCAAAACCCAACACAAACTCTCAATCTTCCGCCAATTCCAGCCCCTCTCGTTCAATCTACTGCATGGCAAAGTCCACGCGCCCTGGGAAAGACCCACAAGGGATCCAGCAGAAAGCAACTTCTAGCGGAAAGATTCCAGGCGTGCCTTTGTCTAGTCCAACTATCAAAAGCAAATTTGCTCGCTCTGAAAAAACCAGTTGCTCATCCCCAAGCCACTCCAGTAGTGGTCATGGAAGTGATAACAGGTAAATTAACCAAGTCGTGTAGTTCGTTCGTTATTTTGTCTGCTATGTTGCTGTTATACCCTGTTCAACCTGAAAGTTGGTTATAATTGGGGTATATTGTGCGGATAAGTCGTGTAGAGCTAGTTTGCTTGTTTATATATGTGCGTGGGTATCTACAGGACCGGCGCATGGGCGGTGCGGTTGCACCGGTCGCCGTCCTGAGGAGAGACTGTGTTTAATTAGCATAAATAGGGCTATATATTTTTAAATTCTAATTTTAAACGAACAACTATAATCGGATTGTTTCGTATTTAAAAGTACGAACTATTTTTAAATTGACATTTATTTCATTTCTTAAATATTCGTTTCCGATTACTCCAGTAGGCCTATTATTATTATTTTTTTCCTTCCAGAAACAAAGCAATGAGCGTCCATCTGCATTTCAACGTTACTTTTTTTGGTAATTTTCTATTACTCGTACCTTTTTGCTCCGCAGTGAATATGTGTAGATATGTCTTGTTTCGTAGCAGTTAGGGTTAGGATTAGGGTTAACACTAACCTTAATCCTAACCCTAACTGCTACGAAAGAACACTTAACTACACATTCACTGCGGAGCAAAAAGGTACGAGTAATAGGAAATTACCAAAGGTCATTTTCTATTACTCGTGCTTTTTTGCTCCGCACAGAATATGTTTAGTTATAAGTTGTTTCGTAGCATTTACAGTTAGGGTTAACCTTAACCCCAACCCTAATCCTACGAAACAACACATAACTACAGATATTCTGTGCGGAGCAAAAAAGCACGAGTAATAGGAAATTACCATGTTATTTGTAAAATGCAACAATTAACATCATTTGTGGATATTACATTGTGATCCACCTCTTTATTTTCGCTCTTTACGGAGCATGGAGCCACCACTACAGCTGGCCCCCCTGTAGGAAGCTTGCATCAAAGTATCCATGTGATCTTGCAGTGGTGATTTCTGTAGCAATGCATTTTTGATGGTGTTGTTCCTAAAGCCCCATGCTATAGCCTCCATATTAGTCTTTGCACCTTTTTTTAAATATCCTGTTGCTGAATTCTGATGGGTAATTTAATTAGGATATACAGGGTGGTCATAAAGTCTTTCCCTGATTTCAAATTTTTACGAGATCCTCCAGATGTTTAAAAAAAGTCAAAGCATTGGTATTAGTGCTTGCAATCCATTACCACTTCAAATATCTTGACATAAGTTAGTCAGGTCCTCTAAAAGACTCCACTAGTTTATCTATGTGTTTATTCCAGTTCAGCTGTTGGTCCACATATCATTCCTAGATATCGAGTGGTTTGCACTGTATTAATGTTTTGCCCTCGAAATATTTATGTCTATAAATTTATCATAAAAAAACTGTTTTAGAAATCTGGAATAATTTCCAAAAAAACCAAGTGTCTCTGCAAGAAACTTTTTTTTTTTAATTTTTGAAATCATGTGAAAGACTTTATGACCAATCTATATTGTTTTACAATTCCAAATAAACATGAACAAAATCTGCCGATTTGTTTGTTAACAAATGGCATTAATTTGTCAAATCCTTGTAAATAGGCTGACAGTCTACAAATGCTGGAAATGATAAAGTAAATTCCATTACGACATTTAAGGGAACAGTCCAATATGCTGGAAGCACGTCACAGCCTTTGAACATACGAATGGCGTTAAACAAGGGTGTTCTGGCTCCGAAGGCCCTCTTCGGGATCTTCTTTGCCTTAGTCTTAAACTGCATTCAGAGATAACTGAATTCTTATGCCTTCACACTAGTTCAGATGGCCGTCTTTTTAATCTTTCAAGGCTGAAGGCAAAAAACAAAAATCAAGAAGTCCCGACAATAAGAAACTTTTTCGTTCGCTGATGATGTGCAGGTCGTTGCAAAGCCAACAGGAGCTTCAGAACTTGATTAATCTGTAGGTTGGGCAAAGCACTGCAAGGACTTTGGCCTCAATTAAAAGTCTAATGAATTGTGTGAGTCAGGATGCAGGTTCACATGCACCAGTTATCACTATCGATAACTATGAATTGGCAGTGGTGCACCACTTCACATACCTGGGATCTATCATCAATGACAAACTCTCACTGGATACAGAAATCGACAGCCGCATTGGCAAAGCTGCAGCTACCTTTGCCCGCCTCACATCGCGTGTTTGGGGAAACTCCAAACTCACAATGAAAACCAAAGCTGCGGTATATAATGCCTGCGTCACCAGCACACTCCTATATGGCAGCGAGACATAGACGACCTATGCTAAGCAAGAAAGAAGGCTCAATACCTTCCATTTACGGTGTCTACGCCGCATCCTCGGCATCTCGTGGAAAGATAAAGTGACAAATGTCGAGGTGTTGTCACGTGCTGGCCTTCAAAGTATGTATACACTGCTTTCAGACAGCGCAGACTTCGCTGGCTTGGCCATGTTCGCCGCATGGAAGATGGTCGCATCCCAAAAGATATCTTCTGAAGGACAATTAGCAGATGGCAAGAGAACAGCTTGTTGGTCGACCACAGTCTGAGGTATCAAGATGTGTGCAAGAGAATATGAGGCGCTGGACATGGATCCAGCAACATGGGAGGATAAAGCTGCCAATCGCACTAAAATGGCGATGCTATTTAAAATGCGCCACAGATTGGGCGAAGAAAGGCTCACACAACAAGCAGAGGAGGGGAGAAAACGTCGAAAGGAGCACCAGGAAAATAAGCAGCTGAGGGCTGTCACCTCAGGGGCGCATTCCCATAGTCAGTTATGACTGAAGGGGCTATTATTATTATTATTATGTATTATACACTTCTCAGAGTAAAAGAGTACAACAATATTTATAATAAACTTAAAAATTAAATAATGGAAGTACAGAACATTAGAATAATACAGTGGAATTGCAGAAGTGCCAACAAAAAGTATACCAGCATTAATAGGCATGTGTAGTAAACAATCTAAAAGTAATATTTGCCATTCAAGAGACTAATCTTAATCCGAGTCAACGTTTTACCATCCCTGAATATAAAGTCTTTCGAAATGATAGGACAGAAACTCAAAAAGGAGGAGGTGTGGCATTTCTAGTTAATAAAACATATATAATAACTGACTCGGAATCTTTTAGAACAGAAAATTTTTATCATCTCTTTCGACATGCCTGAGGTAGTAGTTATCCTGTTCTTTCTTTGTCCCGTCAGAGACAACCCCCTTCCTGTCAGAGACAACCCCCTTCCCGTCATGAACTACATGGAATGTTATCCAACTCAATGGCATGAAACTGAGTTTTTAAGTGTACAATAGAGAAAGATACGGGAGGTGTGCTGAAAACTCGCAACAGCTTTAAAAGACACTAGGACCAGCTCTGCGTGTGTGTATTTGCTGACTCATTTTTATAATTTTATTGGCACACCTTGACACAGCATTCACTTCTAAATATTCCTGACCCAAAACCTGTGTTTGCTCCTGCCTGCTACGACTTTTTGGTTGTAGTTAGATTTCCTCATTTGTGCACTTTACTTGATATAAAACAAACTCATATATTGCATTTATTACTTCCAGAATAATCTTCAGTGAATTATACAACTGAACTATATATATATATATATATATATATATATATATATATATATATATATATATATATATATATATATATATATATATATATATATATATCCCGTATAAAACGTATTTCCAGCTGGTTATATATATATATATATATATAACACGGAATACTTTCCCGTAATAAAACGTATTTACAGCTGGTTATACAACATGCCCTGTGCAAAAAATGTGGCATCCATTTATTGTGCCTAATTGAAACCTAAAAAGTGCTTGAGGCAGGAAGAGTTACAGCAGTAAGGGAAAATGGTGGAGGGAGCTTTGGTCAAATGGCAAAGTTCATGTTTCTTCTTATATTTGATCACTGCTTAAGGTGCTAACCAGAAGTTTTGGATTCGCTTCTTTAGAATACCCCTTGCTTCTTTAGAATACCCACGGTTGGGATAAATTGTCACATTTCCTCATCATATTTAAAAATATACAATATCTTGACAAATTAACATACAAGAGTTTACAGTTATTTACAGATAAGATTTTGTATGAGGGTGTATAAAATATATATGACAATAAAGCTAGGAAAATAGAAACATGTTATATATGTGAAGGAAATAATGCAAAGCAGTTTGTTGCATACCTTAAAGTTTCTTACCTTTTGGACAATTTTTTGCTCTTCTGCTCATTATTTACTACTTTTTCATTCCTGTTCCACCTTAGGGTGTAGAGGTTAGCTAGAGGATGTGCCATGCTGTCTTTCTTTTTGGCCTGGTTCCATTCCAGTCCTCAGTCCTTCAGAAATTGTCTGATGTTGTCCTCCCAGCAAACTTTCAGTCATCCTGAGGTCTGGATCTTGGTGTCACATATTTGTTATGGTAGCAGGTCTTCTCACAGTCTGTGGAGATGGCCACACCATCATGACTGTGACTGTTCCACTTGGGTCTGTAGGGGCTGGGTTTCAATGCCATGATGTATCATTTGGTTGTCGGCCTTGTACCTTCTTGGTACTTGGACCACCTTCCTCAGATACCTCATTTGTGAGGTTTGGAGCTGGCTGTTGTGAGTTGGTAATTGCCAGTGACTCACATCTATAAGTCAAGACAGGAACATAGGTGGAGTGGTATGCAGCCATGTTCATCTTCTTTCCAATTTCTCTTTTGCTGATGAGTTCTCAAATTAGGGTCTGGAAAAGTCTTTGAGCTGCTGCTTTTCGAGTAGCCAACTCTTTTCTTTCAATGCCTATCTTCAGTGTGTTACAACTCCTAGGTATTTAAACTGGTTGACCTGCTCCAGGACTTATTCTCCTAACATATGCTGATGTTTTTTCTCCTCTCTTGAGATCACCATGGTTTTCATTGTGGAGCTGCTGAAGACCATTTCTCTTTCCTCCACTGCTGATTTATTCCTCCTAATTCGTGCTGGAGCATTTAGTAATAAAATATTTTTTTACTTAAATCTTTATTATGGTATCTAGAATCACTTTGATGCTTTTGCTTTTTCTGTGTGTGTCCATCACCATGTTTCTTGGTGTCTTCACTTTCTTCTTTAGCCCTGTACTTCTTCTTCTTCTTCCTCGTTCGCCTTCAAACTTCCACATTTATGACTCTTAGAGTTCCCGACATCTCCAAACAGTTTTTCGTCAACAGAAGTGGATTGTTGCCATATGCTACTCCGTTCATTACTGTTGGTTGGGCAGTACTGCAGCAGGTGTTCGACTGTCATCGGGCTGGTACCGCAGGTGCAGAGATCTGTTGCACCAATTTTGTATTTGTGGTATAGATGGTATCTCAATCTGTTGTGTCCAGTCCATAGCCGAAAAATGATGGTCTGTTCTTTCCTGGATAGTTGATGATATGCGTCATTTTTCAAATGGCCTGGGTGCTCTCTTTCCCATTTGGACTTGAATGTAGCCTTTATAGTAGTCTTTGCCATTGCTTAAGTTGTCTCTATATCATTTTGTTGCAAGGCACCTCCTTCCTTAGCAAGTTTGTCTGCCTCCTCATTTCCTGGTATGTTGCAATGGGCTGGTATCCACTGAATTGTGCACTTGTTGAAGCATTTGGCCAGTCTTTCAAGGGAGATTATCAGATCTTTCAATCCTTTAGCATGGTGGCTCTTAAGCGCTGTTATTACTGAGAGGGCATCTATAAAGATTACTATCTGTTTTCCGCCTGTGCTTTGCATTCAATAAGAGTTTCCGCTGCCTGTTTCAGGGCTTCTGCTTCAGCACTGAAGTTATTGCAGTATTTGCCAGTGGCAATTGCCATAGAGTGGATTCTATTCTTTAATTTTATGAGGATGCCGGCACCCCCATTATCAACTGCATTTTTTTGCTGAACCATCAGTATATGCATGTGTCCAAAGCTTTGCTGGGAATTTTTGATCAATATACTTTGTTGCTATACACTTTCTTTGTGTTCCTGTCTGTGTTCCCTTACTTTCAATGCCTGGAATATCAGATTTTAGCTCATGAAAGCATCTTGTGTTCCACAGTGGGATAGTTGTGCTTGTTGGTATT
The DNA here is from genome assembly GCA_024509875.1 of Oreohelix idahoensis. Classification (NCBI taxonomy): domain Eukaryota; kingdom Metazoa; phylum Mollusca; class Gastropoda; order Stylommatophora; family Oreohelicidae; genus Oreohelix; species Oreohelix idahoensis. The sequence goes on along the minus strand of JAMPIV010013742.1, from coordinate 82,497 downwards.
TTCTTTGCAACTTAGCATGGTATTTTTGCTAATTTTTTCTTTTGCTTGGGCCACAAAGTTAGTTCGCTAGATCCTGCCTCTTCCTAGCCTATTCATTCTTTGAAACATGGGGTGTCCTTCGAGTCTCTTAAATTTTTCCGCTTGTTGTAGGACTCTGCTGTCACGTCTGTCCTCCATTGACTGTAGCCCTGTAATGTTTTCCATATGGTGTAGCCCTGTACAATTCCATTCATCTTTTTCTGTACGCTTCAACTCCCAGTGTAGGCTGTCAATAATTTCACTACCTGGTGATAATTCTGGATTTTAAACGATCAAATTGTGTAACATTATTCATCAAAACTATCTGAGTACTAGAGTTGCGATATTTTACAAAAGAAACAGTTCATAAAGCATCTTCTGTGGATATAGAATTACCATCGTTAACACAAAAAACAGAGTTCACAGCAGCTACCAGCATTACTAACTTCGACAATAAACAAGTGAAGCATACATTGGAAACAAAACTTATTTTCTTCTTATTTTCTCACGAAGCACAATCAGTACAGAAGTTCATCCTGGCAACTCGAGACAATGTACGAAGGCAGAGACTCTCCATGGCGGAACAAGCAGCGGGTATGAGAGTATGTTACGAGATAGTGAAGCTACTGGCTCTTCATCTGGACATGATGACAGTGGTAGCGAATCTTCTTCAGAACACAAAAAAGGATCAAAAAGAAAAGGTGAACAGTATAAGATTGGACACAATCATTTGGATTAAAGTTGTCATATTGTGTGTCCTACTAATTTTGTCTTCCAGCTTTTAGTTGTTTTATTTCAAAATGTGTGTATTTGTTTTGCCAGTGTTGATGACATAATGTTGCTGTAAGATACATCTATCAGCTAACAGCTGCTAAAACATCTCAGTGTCTTACTGGCACAGAGATTATTATTTCAGTATTTACTCAAGAGAAAGCAGCAGCTGGGAGACTTTTTCAGGCCATAAATCGAGGATTCCTCAGCAAGAGAGAGGTTGGTAAGAAAACGAAGATGGCTGTATACCGCTCCACCTATGTCCCAGTCTTGACATATGGATGCGAGTCATGGGCAATGACTACAACCCATAAAAGCCAGATCCAAACCTCAGAAATGAGATATCTGAGGAAGGTGGTTGAAGTAACAAAAAGAGACATGGTACGCAACCAGACGATACGTCAAGGCCTAAAATGCCACCCCCTACAGACCCAAGTAGAACAGTCCCAACTAAGATGGTTTGGCCATGTCTGCAGAATGGGAGAAGATCGGCTACCACGACAAGCATGGGAAACAAAGAGCCAAGGATCCAGACCCCGAGGACGACCCAGAGTCTGCTGGGAGGACAACATTAGACAATCTCTGAAGGACCGAGGACTAGAATGGAACCAGGCCAGGAGGAAGACAGCCGATAGAATAGTCTGGCGCTCTCTCTTCCAAACCTCTACACCTCACGGTAGAAGGGGAACGACTAAGTAAGTAAGTATTTACTCAAGAGAATGATGTGGAAGACATGGTAAAGCCTAGAGCTGATGGCACAGGACAGAAAGACTTGGCATTAGATGTTGAAGGCCTATGCTCCTTGGGGAGTTGAAGGGTCATGATGACGATACTAGGACAGAGCAAGGAATATTGGTAAGATGAGCTGTCATATATTGACAGAACCACAAGAACCAAATGCAGTGCATTCAGAAAGAGTAGCTGTTATGATCCACAAATAGAGAAAAAAAAAAACATACCGTTGAGCTAGCAAGCTATACATTTAAGAATAATGACATCCTGATTATTGACAAATGGGAAGATATTACAATAAACATTATAATCTTTATGTACTTACATTGGAAGGAAAAAACTGCAAATTTCGAGAAACTGGTGGCGTCCAAAGTATAAGTTGTTTCCCCGTGTGGCTCCTGAAAGGTTCTGCTGAGATAAATAAAGAAGAGGACCATTACTTCCACCAATCATATTGTAAGAGCTGACTAAGTTGTATAGATGTCTGCGACGGATCCTCCGTATAAGATGGCCAGATGTAATAACAAATATAGAGCTAAGGAAAAGATGCCGGCAACAGCAAGTACAAACAGAAATTAAGGTAAGAACGTGGGGAGGGATAGGACATACTCAGAAGAGAAAAATCAAGCACAGCCAGAATTGCCCTTGACTGGAATCCACAGGGGAAAAGAAGAGTGGGGAGGCCAATGAGAACTTGGAGAAGAACTGTTGAAGAGGAGGCTAGGGAAATTGGAATGACTTGGGCACAGCTGAAAAAGACAGCCCAGAATAGAAATCAATGGAGAGCAACTGTTTCTGCCCTATGTTCCACAGGGAACGAAAAAGGAATGATGATGATGATGACTAAGTTGAGGTTATGCGTGGGACTGGGAACCCCACCACATTAAAAAATTTGCTATTAAAAACTACCACTACAAGAATACATCATGCTTTGAGGTAGGCTTCTTGCATAGGGGCAACTGCATGCGGTGGCCCCATCCACCACGAGAAGCAAACCAGAGAAGAAAGGAAAGAAGAGCACAAATCTGATTAAAAATTATAATGGCAAATTTTAGCATAAAAATAGAACAAATATTGGAAATAACATGGGTTATGGGGGGAAAAAAGTACTAGGCAGTATTATGGAAAATTGTAAGTCTAGTCACTCTGTAGACTTCTTCAGGTACCATGCCTAGTGGCTTAGAAGATCACGTCTCTCCACAACTTCCTGTAGAGTAGGGCTTCTTAAAATGTGGTCTGCAGACCCAGGGTCCATGAATGGATTCTAAGGGGTCTGCGAACATAACCAAAAAATCTGAATTAAATTAAAATATGTAACATTTTTAATTATGCGTTTATTTATATATTTTTTCTAAGAAGGGGTATGTAGCCTTCACCAGACAATCAGAGGGGCCCATGTCACAAAAATGATTTAAGAAGCCCTGCTATAGATGTTCATCAACAGATGCCTCTGTTATGTCCTCCGTGGCAAATGACAAGATGTAATAACAAAAACAGAACCTGACAACACCTAACAAAGGTAGAGGTTTAAAGGAGAAAGTGATGGTGCATATGACGTACCCTCATGAAACACCAGCCAGTAAAACCAGGCATGCCCTTGATTGGAATCTACAGGGAAAGGTAGTGGGGAGGCGAGGGAGAACCTGGAGAAGAACAATATAGAGGAGGAAGCAAAGGTAGCTTGAATGTCATGGGTGAAACTGAGACCAAAACAAAAAGACTGCCTTAAATTGAAATTTGGTAACGAGAAAGTTAAAACTCTATGTTCCATGATAAGGAAGCTGTAATTCCATTTTCCATGCTGTGGAAGCTATAATTCTGTGTTCCATGATGAGCAACAGTTACAAGCTATGTTCCGTGATGAGCAACAGTTAAAACTCTATGTTCCATGACAAGTAACAGTTACAACACTCATGTTCCATGATAAGTAACAGTCAAACCCTTATGTTCCATGATGAGTAACAGTTACAACACTTATGTTCCACGATGAGTAACAGTCAAACCCTTATGTTCCATGATGAGTAACAGTTACAACACTTATGTTCCATGATGAGTAACAGTCAAACCCATATGTTCCATGATGAGTAACAGTTACAACACTTATGTTCCATGATGAGTAACTGTCAAACCCTTATGTTCCATGATGAGTAACAGTTACAACACATGTTCCATGATGAGTAACAGTCAAACCCTTATGTTCCATGATGAGTAACAGTTACAACACGTATGTTCCATGATGAGTAACAGTTACAACATTTATGTTCCATGATGAGTAACAGTTACAACACTTATGTTCCATGACGAGTAACAGTTACAACATTTATGTTCCATTACGAGCAACAGTTACAACACTTATGTTCCATGATGAATAACAGTCAAACACTTATGTTCCATGATGAGTAACAGTCAAACACTCATGTTCCATGATGAGTAACAGTCAAACACTTATGTTCCATGACGAGTAACAGTCAAACACTCATGTTCCATGATGAGTAACAGCCAAACACTTATGTTCCATGACGAGTAACAGTTGTTGTTTAACTAGGGCTGCTGAGCTTCTCGCTCTTTAGCAGCTAATACCAAGTTGAAGACTCATTGGTATTATCTACACTGTAGATCTAGGCTTTTCCTGTGGCTCTTCTGCTGTTCCAAAATGTGTTGAGCTGAAGTCATGAGCTCCAGTTTCTCCAGCTTGGCTTGCATTTAAAGGATTGTCACATCTGGTCCCAAGCTAAGAGTAAGAAGTGTGTGGCATACTATGCATTCCCTGCCATCCAAGGGGGCTCTCCAAGCAGAGCTAAAATACTTTACTCTGGTTCTGGGCTCTCCCAAGGAATTGTCACATCCTGCACAGAGCCACTTCTCAGCTTCCTCTGCCTATCACTGGGTCCATAGTGAGGTCCTTCTCGATGCAGTCAACCAAGTCAAAGCCACAGAATTATGCCTGGGGGCTCAGGTGACTTCTCCAAGCTTAGTGTGCAATGCTGGGTTCTCAACAAGTCTCACCACAGGGGGAATCCTCGGAAGTGTGTGGATGATTTCAAGAGTCAATAAGGTTGTAATTAGCCTCACAGACAGCTTCACTTCTACATACATATATTGGAGCAGTGTGCACAGCTGATGGTCATATAAGGATGACTCCAGATATGCCTCCATGCATGATGGGTAACAGTCAAACACTTATGCTCCGTGATGAGTAACAGTAAAACACTTATGTTCCATGACGAGTAACAGTCAAACACTTATGTTCCATGACGAGTAATAGTCAAACACTTTTGTTCCATGACAAACAACAATTATAACACTATGTTTCATATGGAATAAGAAAGAAATTGAAAAATGAAAAGAAAATGGAGAATAATAAGTTAGAATGTGACTTAATTTTCTGAGAAAATACATTTTAGCACAATTAAAAACACAGAAAATGAATAAAACTGGACTTTACCACAGTAAATGAGATTGGTGATGATGTGTAAGGACACCAACAAAAATGAAGAGACGCATGTGCAACAAGAATCAGCACCTACTGATCGTCATCAAGTCAACCTGGGTCATCAGATTTTACAAAGGACATCACAGTTTGTTTGATAATGAACCATTTTTTATTAGCTAATTAGCTTTCATGCTTGTTTACTTACCATTCTCTTGTAAGAAATTCTGTATTAAAAAAGAAAACTGTTATCAACTTGCAATAATTAGTTGCTGTTTCAATATCAGGCACAAGAAGAAGCCGATCTGCTCCAGCTCGTTCTCCTGAGAGCTCCCCAGTGTCCAGTCAACCTAGTCAGGCTGGAAGTAGGTCAGCTGGTCCAAACCACCGGATCTGGGTTGATACAAGGCACTTGCACAAAGTTAAGGATGAACCTTTGGAGCTAAAGAGATATGATCCTGATGAGGTAGAAAGGCTTGGAAGGAGAAGAACCGATGATGAGGTACATTGATAATAGAAAGTGTTGAAAATGGGAGTAATATAAGATAGAAGTGATAAGAGTACACTCAATAACCTTCTTTAGGCAGCGTTTCTTGATGGTGGGCTGATTGTCACAGGTTCACAACCTATGTTTAAGGGGTCCCTAGGGACCATAATTAATACTTATATAATACGCTATTTGATCATGTGACTATGGCTGTTCTCAACTTTACGACAGGTTCTATTCTGACGACTCCGTCATAAGTCAGAAATTACCATATACCGTATGAACCATAAGAATATGTTAACAATTAACATGCATGATTACTAAACTGTGAAGGTCTGTTTTGTTATATTTTAAAATCTAATTTTACTCTTTATTTATAATGAAATAATACAATGTACTGGAGAACAACAGAAACAACAACCAAAAGCTACAGGCTTTCATAAATGGGTGCTTGCTTGGAATAGATGGATTAAAGTGGTATGACAAGATCGCTAATGTGGAACTGATGACAAGACCCTGTGCCAGAGGAACAAGAGATGAGAAGAAGATGCTGGCTCTGGATAGGACGCACATAGAGGAAACCTGTTGATAGTATTACATGGCAGTCAATACTCTGGTATCCCTTAGGTAAAAGAGGTAGAGGGAGACCAAAGAGCACAAGGAAAAGAGAACTGGAGACACATGAAAGGGATGAGAAAACATTGACAGAGCTGATGGCACAGGAAAGGAAGACTTGGCATATGTTTTTTGATGGCCTGTGCTCCTTGGGAAGCTGAAGGGTGATGGTGATGATGAATACAATGTACAGTGGTAATGATGAATACAATGTAAATGTACAATGGTGGTGATGAATACAGTGTAAATGTACAATGGTGATGATGAATACAATGGTGATGATGAATACAATGTAAATGTACAATGGTGATGATGAATACAATGTTCAATGGTGGTGATGATGAATACAATGTTCAATGGTGATGATGAATACAATGTACAATGGTGATGATGAATACAATGGTGATGATGAAGACAATGTTCAATGGTGATGATGAATACAATGTAAATGTACAATGGTGATGATGAATACAATGTAAATGTACAATGGTGATGATGAATACAATGTAAATGTACAATGGTGATGATGAATACAATGTATATGTACAATGGTGATGATGAATACAATGTAAATGTACAATGGTGATGATGAATACAATGTACTGTGGTAATGATGGATACAATGTTCAGTGGTGATGATGAATACAATGTACAGTGGTAATGATGAATACAATGTAAATGTACAATGGTGATGATGAATACAATGTAAATGTACAATGGTGATGATAAATACAGTGTACAGTTGTAATGATGGATACAATGTAAATGTACAATGGTGATGATGAATACAATGTACAAACTATAACATAAAATTACTGTACTGTACATTAATGCTCTGTAATAGATAATGAAACGAGTATACAGTATTATAATGGGATGGCAGGCATAGGTACATTTGGTCATTAAGCCGTGTACATCATCATAATGGGATGGCAGTCATAGGTACACATGGTCATTAAGCCATATACATCATCATAATGGGATGACAGTCATAGGTACATTTGGTCATTAAGCCATATACATCATCATAATGGGATGGCAGTCATAGGTACACATGGTCATTAAGCCATATACATCATAAGTTGAGGACAGTCAATATGTGCTGATCTGCTTCAATATATCTGTATCTTAATTATTCTATGTTCTATTATCAATTTTCCTTTGGTGATGCACTTCTGAGGAAGGAGTCTGCAGAGTTCACAACTCTTCTTATGGGATCCATGCCTTCCGAAAAGTTGAAATATTGCAGTAGTGGCAAGAGTCAGCATCTGACTGATTACAACTACTGGTAGATCACAAGGGATGATTTATTAGATCTCTGTATGCTGAAGGGAGAAAAAAACTTTTCAGCCAGGAAAAGTGAAGACTAGCCCTGCACCGCTGACTTTTAAAAGTGCATTATCCCCGAGATTAAAGTTACTTCTGCGTTCCCAGTGAAAATCTAAGAGCTAGGTTACTAAAATTAACTTTATAATATAAATTCACTGCATAATATAAGAACGCAATCTCTTGTTTGAAGTGAAGTTAACATCTGATAAAATATCATTTAGTTTTAATTTTCCACAGCTGTATCAATGGAATTGCAGGAAGCTTATCGTCCGGCAGAGATAAAAGTTACATATAGATTGCACTTATTTTGAATTCCAAATACATGTAATTTGAACACTTAATACAGACATGATTTTATCAAAGCGTGTCTTTAGACAGCTCTGTTTCTAAATTAGCTGTGTAAAGATCCTGGGTTTCCCACCGCTGCTCTAGGGTATTGGTTAGTAAAAACGCTGTGTATCTTGAACACTTCTGAACAGCTCCTGCATGTGGACATAATAAATACAGGAAAAAAGAGTACCGTATATTCGGAATCCACATAAAGAGATACACTGACTGATTTGCAAGGACAGTTAAAACAAATGCTAGTATGATTATTTTGTGTGCAGACTTAAATTACCAAAATATTAATCACATGTTTATTGCATTTTATTCACAGGGCAAAATTGCATCAGAGAACAAACACAAGGGCAGTCTCACAAAAGTGGAGGAAGACGATAAGGAAGCATCTGAGTCAAAAGACAGAATAGTTATGGAGCGAAATGGCTGGTCATTTGATTGCAAGTTTCTCATGTGTTTTTCATGCAAGTCTCGACAAAGAGGAACAGATGTTTAGGCATAAGAAAAAGCCAGGGATTTCCCAAAAGCACTTCTGTTTTAGATCTCTATAAAGTCAGATGACCCTGAGTAAATAAGTGTGGGTTTTCTACTGGCTACATAATTTTATTATTAAGATTGTGCATGCTGATGATAAGCACAAAACATCAGTGTCAAAACTCCTGCCTTAGGCTGTGATTGCCAAGCTTAGTGAAAATATATTACATTTCTTTTGTGAATATCTGTATTTATGCAAGATAGATTTATTCAAAGCAAAATTTTTTTCACAATGTTTATCCTCTGAATTCAAGTCAGAAGTTTTCGCTAGGTTTACTCTCTGAATTAAACCAAATTTGTTTCGTCTGCTTATTTAAAAAAAAATGTTATTACTATTTAATATTTCTTGTATTTTTCTTATCAGTTTTACATGTATAAAGTGAGTAGAATTAACCTTGTTTTAATTGCTATGACAATAAGGCATGTTCAAAACATAACAATTTCTCATTAAGTGTCCAAGGAATTTGTCCTTATCATGTATATGTAATACATCGTTATATTTTAATTAGCAAACTAGTTAAGTGTGAATTGTTTTAATGCATTTCCTTGGAAGACCCTTGTACATTTCTGAAACTAACAGAATGTAGGTGTGAAGAAAAAACAAATCAATCTATGCAAACTGCACATGAAAATTTTAATGCTCAGTTATTATTTTTTTAAACTGCTTCATTCTGTGTCAGTGGTAGAGTTTTTCAAAGAAAGCAAGTAATGGATTTGGACAACATGAAAAAAAAAGTACAAAGTAATGAAACAAATAGTTTTGCAGAATGGAAAGAAAAAGGCGATTGTCATTGGATTCTGGAAAACACATTATTACGAGAAAATAGCTAACCTTAGTGAAATACAGATTTGGTACAACAGAAGAAATTGTGGTGTAAGTGCCTGCAGTAGCAATTAAAAGTAATGTAGCTACTATTTTAAAAACTCATCTTGTGCATTATTAAAGAAAAACTATGTACATTTTGCTGAGATGTTTCTCACAACTGCATCTGCTGTCCTGTTAGTTATAAATGCATACATCTGATCTATACAGGATTATGCATTACAAATCAATTTCAGTTGTTCCTTGTCTGTAAGCATAATGTGAGTACTTTATTTCATTATTCTGATGTAAACTAGCAATAGGGTTGTGGTTTTGGGTTATTGTATAAATTTAATATGGGATTTTCTCTTGTCATTGTGGAAGTTGTATGAACTATAGTGTTTATGTGTGCTCCTTTAGAAATGTAAAAAGATGTTTGTTGGTATAATAGATTGCTTTGCTGGGCTGTTAGGAAATGGAGTAGTATCAGTTGATCAAGCAGTGATATTAACTGTAAAGCTATTGAGTACATGCATCATTCATCTTGTCTCACTGTCAGCCTTGCATTTTCTTTCCAAGTGTATTGTTCCCTTCTTCACTTCTAGTATAATGTTGGATTACACATCTCTAGACCTTTGTCCTCCTCCAAAGTGAAATCTTCAACATGTGATCGCAATTACCGTAACTCATTTTTTTTCCTTGGAGTCAAATCTTTATATTTCAGCTCCCCAAAGAGCTTAGGCCTTCAGAAAACATATGCCCGGTCTTCCTGTCATGTGCCATCAGGTCAGTTGTCTATCGATGTCTTCCTCTTTATTTTCATTTTTGTCTCTGGTGTGCTTTTGGTCTTTGCTTTCTTAGAAAAAAAAACAGCAGCCCATACTCCTTTCAGCTTTCTGTGGGTTGTCATGAGCCTCCTAACCAGAGGACCTTCTTCAGTCTTGTATGGCAGAGTTTTATTTTCTCCTTACTTGACATGTCCATATTGTTTGTTGAAGTTTATGTGGCTTAAAGTTTCTGTGGGATGAAGTAGCTGATCCCATGCCCAACCCTCTTTAGTCACCTTTTGACATGCATAGTAGGTTATAGTGTTACTATTCTTTGCTCCCATTTTGGGCCTTGGTAACATATGGGAGACATTCAGATTAACACCTGTTAACACACTGTGGACCTGATATAACATGCCTGAATACAATGCAGGATCACTTATGCCACAGTCAAAGGTTGGACCCCAATTTTGCCAGTTGCTCCCTTTTCACATGATTCAAATTTGAAAAAAAAACATAAAACATTTGAGTGAAATACTTACTTTCAGTATCCAAAATTAAAGATACACATGATTAATATATCTTACTTATTTTCACTGATACACATCAGGTTGCTGAATTGTGTCAAAAGTCAATAAATGTATGTTAAAAATAAGGAAATTTGATACTACTCGGGCTCAATTTTAAACGTGGTGCTTAAGTTTGGACCCCGACATCTGCTTTATATTGGGTCTGTAATGTACTATAGCATGTGATCGGGATTAAGTGCTTCGCTATGTTTGGCAGCTCAGGGGTTGGTGTAGCTGGCAAGTCCTATTTAGGGCTTTATGCTAGCAGATAGATAATGTTAGTCCTTTTCAGGACTTAGTATCTATAACGCTGATTGGGTTAGCAGTCAACAGAGTTGACTTTTTTTTGGATGGTAAATGCGCTCTGATATAACCAAATAGGCCAGAAGAAGGCAAAAACCAAACCAAAGAAAAAAAAAATGAGTGCTTTTCAGCACAGCTTCAGGTCATGTGCTTTTGTATGGTCATTATGTCCTAATATAATCAGTGTTACCTTAACAAGAAATGCCTAATCAAAATATTGCACAGCTTATACAAAAATATTGTAGTAAATTTTTTTACTTCGAATTATGTGTTCTTCTGTCCTTCTTTCCACTGTGTTTTCCCTGTACTTTATAATCATATACAGTACTGTTTTTCCCTACCCACTTTATGGATGTTCATCTAACGTTCTGCCTGTCATTTGTTTTACACAGATGTTCTTTTCTTCTATAGCCAGTCCATCCATTGAAAAAGTATTTGCCATTTCATTCTGTAAAACATTAAGGTGTTGAATACAGAAATAAATTGTGTATAGTTAGCTCTAACCTTTATTCTTGTCTTCCATTTGCAAAGCCAGTGGTTTGTTTTTTACAAATGTAATGCTCGTGACATGAACTGCTGTGACATTTAGGGCAGCAACCAGATTTCTCCACCCTTGCCCACTTGTAGTCATTTTAAAATGGTGTCCATGCTGTGATTTATATTTCTAACATCACCTTCCACTGTTTGCCAGGCTGTTTGGCTTTTGTGTCTTACTCTTTCCTTCTGGGGTCAAATGTGTCGTACTTCAATTTGTGTTATATGTCTTCTTAGAATATTGCCAACCCAAAAACAAGCACCTGTTGGTCAGTAATGATACAAATGTGTCAAGTCAATACAAGCATGAATATTTTGGTTATTTTATGTTGTTTTTAAAATTTTCCTATAGAGCTCGCAATAACTAGACTAGTCACTGTTCTCATTTGTTCTTGCATACTGTATGCAAATCATAGCAGACAAATGTATTCACTGTGAATACCATGGTACTTCTTTTCTCTTCTGAATAGAAGATGTACACATTTGCTTATGTACTTATATAGAAGAAAAAAATAATATGTATATATAAAGAATACAGTGCTGTTGTAAGAATTTTTTACAGTTGTTTATTTCAAGAGCAAATATATAAGTTTGTGACAAGTAGCGATTGATTAATATGAAATTGTCTTCCCTAATGCTTTTTTTTTTTAAATGTGTAAACTTTATTTGGACATATTGTCTGTATTACATCATATATATTTCAACCTTGTAAATAGTGTCAAAAGAATATAAGTGAAATATATATTTCTTATAACTCTTAATCACATTTACAAATGTGACAATCACATTTTCTAATGTGACCACATGTTTTTATTTTTTTTTAAAGGAGAGTTCTTGAATTAAATAAGGCATTTCCTTTTAATATGAAGAAAACATATGCATTTATAAAATATACTTTATTTAACGCCACTAATGGAGTGTGGGCCATATAAATATTTTTTTTTTTTTGCTGTCACATAAAGAAAGGGCTGTAAATAAATTATGCCTTTCAGTGCATTAACGAGTTACCAGAGTGCAGCAGTTGACGCATTGAAACAAAAGTAACTAGTGTTAGAGAAGTATGTTTATATTTACATAAAATATTTATATAATTTATATACAACATGATGGTTACTTTCACAATTGACTCCAGCTGGCAGCATGAATAACACCAGAAATGAAGTTTAAAGTTGCAATGAAGGCGGAGTGGGTTCAATTCCCAGCACAACTGAGAAAAATACAACAGGAGGCTGACACTTAGAGTCGTGGCCCAAGTGAGCCCATTTTCCTTAGAGTGTAAAGGAGATAAAAGGGTAAAAAAAGACTACTTTTGTTGATCAGATTGCCTCCTGTTGTAATGCTGCGTATATAGTTTCATATACCTTCCTTGCTCTTGAAACAAGCATTCAGACTAGGTCAGATGCCCGACTGTTTAACCTCGCCAGCTGAAGGTAAAAACAAAATCAGAAGGGTCACTATAAGAGACTTGTTATTCGCTGAAGAATAACTCAAAGTCAACAGGAGCTTCAGAACTTGATGAATCACTTTACGCAAGCATGCAATGACTTCAGCCTCACAAGTCTAAAGTAAACGTGCTGGGTCAGGATGTGGATGTTGCACCAGTTATCACTATCGATAACAATGAATTGGCACTTCACATACCTGGGGTCTACCATCAACAACAAACTCTCTCTGGACACAGAAATCGACACCGCATTGGCAAAGCTGCGGCCACTTTTGCCCGCCTCACAACGCGAGTTTGGGGACATTCCAAACTCACAACGAAGACCAAAGCTGCGATATATAACACCTGCATCACCAGCCCACTTCTCTATGGCATTGAGACATGGACAACCTATGCTAAGCAAGAAAGAAGGTTCTATACCTTCCATCTACGGTGTCAACACCACATCCCTGGTATTTCATGGGACAAATGTCAAAATGGCCTTCAAAGATGTATATAAATGACGTTGGCAGACCCATACACAACCTCATATTAGTCACCTTTTTATGACGTGCGTGAGGTAGCAGTAGTCCTATCCTTTTTTTTGGTCTCCTAAGAGACTCCAGTTCTCTTCTCCATGTGTTCATTGGTCTCCCTGTACAACTTTTACCCTGAGGATTCCAGAATAAGAACTAATGAGAGAGGTCAAAGTTCGGCAGCTAAAATACTTTGGCCACATAAAAAGGCATAACACCTTGCAGAAGACCATAACAGAAGGGAGAGTTGAAGGCAAACGTGCAAGGGGAAGACAGCGCTATAAGTGGGAAGATAACATCAAGAGATGGACGGGAAAGAGTCTATCAGAGTGTACCACCAAGACAAGAGACAGAAGACGTTGGAGATCCATTACAGCCAACCTTCGTTGTGGAGATGGCAACTGATGATGATGATGATGGTAGTGCTATCTTCTCAGGAACATTATAGAGCAGTGCTCAGAATGGCAAAGACAGCTGTACATTAATTTTGTTTATTTTGAAAAGGCTTTTGACAGCATACATAGGGACAGTTTATGGAAAATACTGAGGGCTTATGGAATTCCAAGCTGCATAGTGTCAATCATAAAAAGCCTCTATGCCAACTTTACGTGTAGTGTTGGGCAGAGCAACCTAACCTTTGGGTGAAGACAGGAGTACGACAGGGATGCCCCTTATCAAACACTCTATTTTTTTTTAACAGTCATAGACTGGGTGATGCGACAGACAACAGAGGGCAGTCCAAGAGGAATAAGATGGACTACATTTTCTACATTAGAAGGTCTGGAATATGCAGATGACATTGCACTACTAGCACATTCACATCAACACATCCAGGAAAAAATGGACAGACTTAATAAGTTTAGCCAGCAGGTGGGCTTGAACATCAATTTAAGGAAGTCAGAGGTCATGACGCTCAATGTGAGCAACCCTGAGCCCATATCAGTAAGGAATCAGCAACTGGTACAGACAGACACCTTCACATATCTAGGATGCATAGTAACACCAGACGGCGGGGCAAGCAAAGACATCAACATCAGAATGAATAAGGCAAGAACAGCCTTTTTTTTAGCCTAAACAACATCTGGAAGTCCTCTCAATACAGCACAAGCACAAAATTAAGATTATATCAGAGCTGTGTGCTTTCTGTGCTTCTCTATGGTGCAGAATGCTGGAGAGTTACAGAGAAGGAAATGTCGAAATTGTCCTCTTTTCACACAACATGCCTAAGAAAAATTCACCGAATCTTTTGGCCGAATACCATCACCAACCAAGATCTGCTTACTCAGAGCAAGCAAGAGGACATGCACACCATCATAGCTGGCAGACGCTGGAGCTGGGTTGGCCATGTCCTCAGAAGAGACCCCGATGCCATCACAAGAACAGCTATGCTTTGGACCCCTGAAGGAAAACGAAAGAGAGGCCGACCAAAAACAACCTGGCGGAGGACTGTGGAGGCTGAGATGCTAAAAATGAACCAGAGTTGGGGCACTGTACGAAGGATGGCCACCGACCGAGCAAAGCGGAATCAATTTGTTGTTGCCCTACAAGACGCCACTAGGCGTGATGGCCACTGACTGCTTTGACGGTCGGCGGCTAAGGATCAAAGAAGAAGAAGAAGAAGGTAATGCTATCAGCAGGTTTCCTCAGTGTGTGTCCTATCCATCCCCAGCATCATCTTTTCATCGGTTGTTCCATTGGCACTTCTCTGGTTCTTGTCATCATTAGCCAGCACTAATAAAAGCCATTGCTGACTTCAGGCAAATTACACTGAGAGCATAGAAAGATTTTTTTTAACCTGAAGAAACATGGACTGAGGTTAGTCCAGGTCATATGCTTTCTGCAAGATCTGAAACTGCATCTCCTCCACATTGCTTCATGGAACAGGTGAAAGATAAAACTAATCAAACTGTATTACCGAATGTCAGTCAATGTTCCTCATAACTTCAGATGTGAATATTTAACTTTTCATTTACATTGGTAAATAAGCAAAACGTAGTCCCCATAGCAGATACTGCCATAGAGAAGTGAAGTGTTTTTCACTAAGTCCAGCTTTATGAAATGGGGTGATCAGTTCCCTTCCTCACCACCTTTGCCTTCCCTAACTCACAAGCAGAGTCAGGTGCCCATTAATAGCTGTGTAGACTGGAATTTGACGCTACCAGGTTTTGAAATGTGATTGAAAGATGTTAATTAGTTGCTATCACTTTACACCGATAAGTAATTCTATTTGCTAATGAACAATATATTGATTTGATATTAAGAAATTTATCAAGAAATATTAACTCAGTTTATTTTAATAATCATAAATCAAAATTGAGTCTGTTACAGGTCACAAATGAGCAGTAATAAAACTGATCCTGCAGGTCACAAATGATTAAGAATATACATCTTTAGAAAGCATTATTTACATAGAGAGGGACTTCTGCTTTTCATATGCTGTAGTTAACTTTCATTTGTTGGGCTGTCTTACTCAGTCACTGATTTGCATCAATAATAACTCTGAAATTATTAATTAATGGTTATAATAATTTATATTTTTTATTTCATGTAAATATATGTAGCCTTGTCAAGGAAATACATGTGATCCTGGACATTGCTTTCGTAACTGTAGAGATAATTACATTACTGTTATATTATTTCATTTGGATGAAACAAATAAAGGTGTAACTTGCAATCTTAATAAAACTGCAATTACTACTCTTAACAGTTTGCTGCTTTTGGTTTTTATTTATGCGTTTTCTTTGGCCTCAATATTATACTGAAGTATTTAAATGTTTGATAAAGTTGTTGTATGATCTTACTATACAGAAGGGTTGGCATGTTTTATAAATTGTTATATAGCCTCAGTACTATACAGAAGGGCTGGCATGTTTGATAAGTTGTTATTTGATTTCAATACTACATGGAAGTGTTTGCATGTTTGATGACATTGTTCTATGGTCTGAGTACCATACTAAAGTGTTGACATGTTTGAAAAAGTTGATCTATGATTTCAATACTATATGAAAATATTGGCATGTTTGATGACATTGTTCTATGGTCTGAGTACTATACAGAAGGGTTGACATGTTTGAAGAAATTGTTCTATGACATGTTTGATGAAATTGTTCTATAATCTCAGTACTACATGGAAGTGTTGATAAGTTAGATGAAGTTGTTCTATAGTCCTAGTACTTTATACAAGTGTTTACATGTTAGTTAAAGTTGTTTTGATCTTAGTGCTATACATAAGTGTTTACTTGCATTTCTGAAGTTGTTCTGTGGTCTCAGTTCTATAGAGAAGTTTTTGCATGTTTTGATGAAGTTCATCTTCGGTCTCAGTGCTGGTATTATATAGAAATATTTATGTGTGCTACAGTTGTTGTCCTGATTAATCGTGCGTTTGAGAGTCAGGAACAGTTAGAAGAAAAAGTATCTTTTCAAAGAGCTAAAGTTTGAGATTTAAAATGGATGCTGCTAGAGTGGATATACTTGCATGGACACCCAATGAGGGAAGTAAGGAAGCTGAGGCTCCTCCAGACTCCTTTAACACATCTGGATTTATGATAAAATTTATTTCAAACACTTTTATGGAGATTTCTCTGCCTTCACATTCTAAATGTGTTTTTTCCCTGAGTTTACTTGACTAATTGTAACCAGGTTTTCTAACCGTTATCTTTTCAAGACAAATCCATAAATAATGTGCCATTCTGTTCTTTACCTTGATGATTTATTGCTGGTTTTCATTATTGTTCTGGGTTCTTTGTTTGACTTTCTGGCTATCAAAGGTTTTTGTTGCTTTCGGGTTTAGGTCATTATCCTGACAGTCAAAGTCACGACAAGCCAGAACACTATCAGCTGTAATAGCAACAGCCATCAATCAGTCAGTCAATACCTTTTAGCTTCCCAAGGAACATAGGCCTTCAACAAGCCCATGCCAAGTCCTGTCGCATGCCATCGCTCAAGGTTTTCCCATTCTCCTCTCGATGTATTCTTCTGCCTGCTTCTACTTTTCTTACCTCTGGGGATTCTAGAACAATTCATTTTAATCCTATCAACAGGTTTCCTGAATGTGTCTCTTCAATGTCTTCTCATCTCTTATTCCACTGGTACTTGTCATCAGTTCCAATGTACCATTTCAATTCTTCTATTTTATGCAGGCACCCATTTATGAATATCCATAACTTCTTGGTTGTTGTTTTTGTTTTTCTCCATGATTCAGAGCCATACAGTAGGACTGATTCAACATCTGAGTTGAAGATTCTTATTTGCATGCTGCAGTGCCACCAAAAGGCCTATGCTTCTTGGTGAGCTGAAGGGATGATAATTATGATGATATTAACCAAAAATACCATTTGAACAGATGGATAAACTAGCATCTTACATACAAAGAAAACAGCACATGCAACATCTACAAAGAGAAATTATCTCATAGCGTAAACAAACGCTGTGTAGTTGTGATCACAATTTCTAATTTTACGTTTCTCTGTCTGGATGCTTTAATTTACATCATATTTGAGTAGAAATGCATTAGTATGATCAGTGTAAAACATTACTGTTGCAGGCTTTTCTGTCCATCAAATAAATGGACCCAGTCCAATGGCCTCAGTGAATTGTAGCTGGCGACTACTTGTACCAGACAGATAGCCGCCGTTCCTGGATAGATGAATAAATTTAGAGTCAGCTGACTTGACTGGGCTTTAAAACCGTGAATTCCATTTCCTAGATCACTAACATCTGCGCCCATGAGAACTCAGGCTCTTTTGCCTTTCGTACTTCTTCATCAGCACATTATGTTTGTGTATGAACTGGTACCAAAATAGTAATGCTATCGGTATCAGCAAGGAAAACAGATCGTCTGACTCACAAAAGAAGAAATGGAAAGCATCCATAATTGATAAAATGATAAAGTTGGCCATTTTCGAGGATCAGCATTGGTAATTTCTTAAAGATTAAAATGTTTCATTGGTCTTGATGTGATGGCTCAAGGTGGGCTCGTTTCACTGTGCTGGTGTGCATTGACCTTGATATGATATCAGCTCAGCTGGCAGGTGGTGTACTAGTGAAAAGTTGAGCCCCCTGGAATAGAAATACGCAGTATATATAAAATAATCATCCTCATCCTTGAGTTCCCCAAGGAGCACAGGCCTTCAAAAAACTAATGCCAAGTCTTCCTGTCCCGTATTGTCACCTCAAGGCCTTCCCATGCCTTCTGTGTCATTATATTATTTTAAAAATATTTTAAACACACGCTTTTAATGCACTAAAAAGCCAAAAATAATTTTTCAGCGAGTTTATAGCTTGCAGTAAAAAAAATGTAACATCACATTGACAAAAAGTGTGGGGCACTGATTCTGCATGAAATTAACTTCTGCTTTATACTTCATTAGATACTTATGGATAAAATATATGATAAGCGCTTAAGCGCCCCATGCTATTATCAATTTGATGTTAAATTTGTTGACTGCAAGCTATAAACTCCTTGAAAAAATATTTTTGGCTTTTTAATGCATCAAAAGCGTGTGTTTAAAATATTTTTTATTTTCTTCTTTTTAGTGATTTTCCGAAAGTTCACACACTTTCTGACAACTTTATAACCTCTGCATCTGATGTGCCCCTAATCCATAACAACTCAGTTGCTCAGCTAAGTGACGCTGTCCCCACTTTTCTAATCGCAGGTTCTGGGTCATAAAAGTTGCTGGGTTTTTAATTGAGCTTGCTGTCCATTTTCTACTTTAATCCGTAAATAAAAGTTGCTTAAGTGACACTGTGATGAAAGGATAAAATATAGACAGCAAGTCTAGCAATAAGTTTTAGCAGATGGCAGATGTGAAACCTAGAGACTATATGTCTAGCTTACAGCTAATTGCATTATTAAGAGTTTTCATTGAGAAATCAACCTGAAAATGTTAGATTTTCTAAGATCATAATAACAAGAACATTGAGTGAGTTACAGACTGGCTCTACATTTAAGGCTAGAAAATGCATTTGTGGGCGGTGTTATGAGTTACTGACGTTAAGTGGTCTGATTCACAAAATGTCATTCTGAGTAACTCTGATCAAACAGCACGCCAAACTTTGTGAAAACTGCATGATACCTGGACCAATCAGATGGTACCTTCATGCAGTGTTTACAAAAGCATTCGGCAGTCAAAATGGCCAGTCCAAGTTTGTGCAAACAAGTGGAGGATGACATTTAACTACAGCATTGTGAGAGAAGTACCACCTGGAAGAGGTCACTTATACAATACTGGGAATGTTGCTCTACACGTCTGTGCAGAGACTTCCATGAATAGTATTATAGGAAGGGAGAAATCTCTGGTGGAATGCATCGAGACCTCAGGTTAGTCCATAATTTTGCTGTTTAGGTTACGCATAGAATAAAATGTACTTAGGAAAGTAAAGGACAATTAGATAGAAAGTTAAAGGATAATTCAAAGCATATTTTAAGCCTTAGATGAATAAAATCGCTCCAGGAATAACGTAGATAAATGAAATCTTAGTTTTCCTGATTTGTACACAGACAGATTTTTGCATACATTTTTGGAACGCAAATACACTTTGGGTAGTAGGCTCTCTCTGGCGTCCGGCCTTGGGCTATATATAGGACGTGCCCTAAATAGAAAAGCAGGCCATAAGAATTTCAAAATACAGTGAGCATCAGCATGTAACATGCAGATTGTCTTTGCCTTTTGTATCTGAGAGCAGACTAATAGATACCCATTAACAGCTCGACTGTATGTGCCTGAGGGTAAGAAAAAAATATATATATGTATATAATTATATGTATTTCTATTGATTAATTACTGTGTGCATTAGGAAGTGTGTAGATGTGTTTGCAAAAAGCCAAGCTTGTGAATATTCAAATAAATTAAGAATGGTGGCAAAAGTGTGTCTATAGTTTTGGAAAAGCATTTAAAGATGTATTTCTTGATGGAATGGGACACACACCAGGAACAAAGGAAAGGATGAAAGGAATTGTATTACTGTATTGTTTAAGCTATTACTAAGTATTTTATACTAGACCTAATCATTGTGTGGAGGCGGATCATGGACAAATGGCTCTAACTAAGGATTTAGAGGAAAATTGTATTCACAGTGAACTGGATTTGGTTGTTACTGCTATTGTGCCCTGTGCGTCTGCTAGCACCTTGTCTGAAAACTGTCTCTCATCCCCTACATCTATAATAAAGGGATAGTGATAGAGAATATGGTGGTTAATCCAATATGTTTCAGGTTTTATTCTGTCAACCACCCACACTTTAAAGAGTCAGCCACTACCGCTTGAACTTGTGTTGCGAGAGCCCTTGTTGTCTATAGGGCCAGTTACCCAGTATCCACTGCCTGGAGGAACTTCATATGACTTTTCCTTCCATGTCAACAGTGTGACAGACTTCAATACACCAAGATAAGTGGCCAAACAAGGCTACTGGTCAGAGTATCCTGATGACACCACTATATTAAAATCAAGATTCTAATAAAGACACATTTTATGATGACTTTTGGTGGGCATAAGTATAGTCAGTGATAGCCTAAATCAAATGACAGTGAAATAACAGTGTTATAAAGACATAGATATTCTACAAACAGCTAGTTCAACCAAGAGCGAAGGACTTGAGTGACTTGTGCTAATTTAGAACTATTTCAAATGTTTTATTTATTTAAATGATGTATATAAAATTTGATTTTCTTGAAAAGAATTTCCAAACAGAAAAGAAAATCTGTAAATATAAATTGTAAATATTTACCAGCAGACTTACTTAAATTCTTTAAGTTAAGTTAATATCTTGTTGGTAGATAGATTAGTTAATACCCCTAGCAGAGTTAATAATAAAAATAATAATACAATTAACAGAGGAGGATCTGGGGAGGGGCAAGTAGGAACTTAGAGTAATATATTACCATCTTCTCTAGGAACATACAGCTTGATCATGCCTTTGATATCTATACACCCTTACTCTTTTCAGAGAAGGGGGTATTACTTATAAAACCAGACTCTTATCTGGCACTATCCTGGTATCACCTGATACAACTTTGTGTCCAGGATATCTTTATTAATTTCAATAACATCTACCCTCTCGTGACAGTTACTCCCAGAAATATGGTTAGAGAGCGAGAGTAAATCGTGAGAAATTAGTCGATAAAAAGAAAATGAAAAAAAATAGTTAAGAGAATGAAGGACGAACAACTACCAAAACAAAATTCATCTTGTTACAAATGTTTTTTTTATAATTTTATCAAAACTGAACTCACATTAAAAATTAGATAAGAAGATAAATATTTGCAGGATATAAGATGTGTTCTTGTACTCTGACGAACTATTATAAAGATACATTTTTTCAAAAAGGAAGACCATCTAAAATTGCCATCTAAAAAAAATGTACTGCCTAATGTATATTTTAATTCTCTTAAACTTTAGATTCATCTGAGGAAAATTCTGGGAAGACTAGGTCCTAAAAGCAAGTTATTTTTTAGGAAAAATGTCTGAAACCAGACAATAGTCATGGCCTCGAAACTCAGCCCCTATAGCATTGAGTGGAGCGGTCCCAGTTGCGATGGCTTGGCCATGTCTGCAGAATAGGAGAAGACCAGCTACCACCACAAACATAGGATACCAGAGCAGGGGCCAAGACCTACAGGCCGACCTAAAGTTCACGATGGAGAACAACATCATCGGCAATCACACTCCACTGTCCTTGATAGCGTGAACTCCTTTACGGACGATATCTTGATGAATCAGTTCTAAAAGCTGACTGATAAAGGTTGTCAGGGGAAAAGTCTGCGAATCGAGCAAAATTTCTGACACAGCCCATAATTCAGGGGCACTGCTAGAACATAGGTCGACAGATTTGTGATTTCCCAGAAAGTTATCGACGATAGATTTGAATGCCATCCATGCGCGAAGTTCATACCTATGTAACAAGTTCTCGAATTGTTTGTCTGCAATAACTTTTCCTTTGGCACAAGATACCTTTCTTATCGCTAGAAGAACTTTTCTCGAAGATAAGTGGAAAGCTTGGCTCGTTTTATCTAAACGCTTTTACGAAATTCTTCATGAGCCCCAACTTACACCTTGCGTGCGTCAAAATAGGGCTCATGTATTACTGAAGCTGCATACGATCCCTGATAGGCCACACCTTTCTTGCATAATGTTCCTGTCTGTTGCGGCTGTCCCATTCACATAGGAGCAACAAAATTTAGTATACCCTCAGTCTGCATGCCCGTGAGAATTGCAATACAGGTCTCCACAAATCCGCCTTTGGTAGTCAAATTACCAAAAGGTATTAGCCATATTGTCGATGACTGCCGTTATTGGTACAACAGACTTTTTTGGTAAGAGCGAGATCACGTATTAGATCTGAAAGTTCTGTATATGGTTAATTATTAAGTGAAGCACCATCATTTCACCGGTATATAATCCGAGTCAGAAATTAGTTATACTATCCACTTCTGATTGCGTTCATTCACGTCCAACGGATATTGTTCTGGTGGAAATGGGATCGGACAGTTGATTGGATATGAGGGAACCCGGTTTGTGATGTATGTTCATGTTATTAAACATAGAAGTCGGTCTGCTATTATCGGCATCCTAGTGACCTGTGTCTTTGTGATCAGTTACTGTCGTGCTGACTCCTGTGACAAGTGCCAAACTTGAAGCAGGTTGATCAATCCGCTGTGCCCCGAACTTGCCCTCGTGTGCACTCTACGTTTGCCGCTATAAAACCATGATCACAAATCATTCACCGGTGCTATGCCACCTAAAAAGCAGATTTGGGGGTTCACACGTCCAACGGATATGTTCCATTGGATCATGAGGCAAAACTTTTGGATAATCCACAGACTTTTTGCCCACATGTTTCGGAAACCGAAGGTCCTACGAGAAGGTAGCAATCTGGTCCAAAAGGCATACGACTTATGGGCGATTTTTCGTAATCACAACCTGCCACAGCATTACTTCCATTCGATTTAACAGTCAGACATCATCAACTTTTGACGAAATGTGCATACATGCTTTCTTTAGTAATGGTGTAAAGTTTTTTGAACACGATCGGTAATAATATCGACCGGAACACACACAGCCTACAACTTCTAGAAGCCATATTTTTGCTAGAGTAACTATTTGACAAAGCGTCTTTTAATCCTTTTAGTATAAATTAGTAGAATTTTTGCAGTTTATATAGTAAAAATTTAAGTATGTATGCTTTATTCACCGCAAAAAAAAAAAACCACCTTTAATTTTAGACTCTAGATCTTGGAAAAGTTTGTGACATGTGTTGTGATAATATGGTCAAAGTACAAATAACTGGAGCTTTACAATTATCATTGATCTTGACTACAACCCCAAAAGCCAGTTTTCATGAGGAAAGTGGTCCTAGTGTAAATCTACAACTTACACCCTCATAGCGGTGTGGATTTGTTGCACCCAGACCACCACAAACATACCAGGCAGGGCCAGCAGGCCGAGAAAATTGAAATAAAGAGATCTATGAGGGACTTGATGGGACTAGTTTGATCAATAATCCAATTGTTCATGCTAAAAGAAAAGATGGCTGGATTTAGCTCCCCAAGGAGCACAGGCCTTCAACAAACACATGCCAAGCCCTCCTGTTCCGTCCTATCCGCTCAAGTTCTTTCCATGTTTTTCTCATCATTTTCACCTCTGTATCCAGTTCTCTTCTCCATATGTTTTTGGTCTACCTTTGCCTCTCTTTCCCAGTGGATTCCAGAACAAGGACTGCCTTGTAATGCTATCAGCAGGTTTCCTCAATGTGTGTTCAATCCATCGCCAGCGTCGTCTCAACTCTTGTTCCACTGGCACTTATCTGGTTCTTGTCATCAATTCCACATCTGTGACTTTGTCATACCATTTCAGTCCTTCTATTCTACGCAAGCACCCGTTTATAAAAGTCTAGCTTTTTGGTTGTTTTTGTTGCTCTCCATGTCTCAGAGCCATACAATAGGACTGACTTGACATTTGAGTAGAAGATTCTTATTTTCGTGTTTGACTTGATTTCTCTTGTTTTCCAAATGTTTCCCAATGCAATGAAAGCTCCTCTTGCTTTTTGTATTCTTATTTTGATATCACTGTCTATCCCTCCAACTTTGTCTACAATACTGCCAAGATATGTGTACAATTCCACATCTTTTAGTGGTGTTTCTTCAAGTTCAACCTTGTTATCATTTCTTGCATTTATTCTCATAATCTTTGTCTTTTCCATTTGTATTTTCAGGCCCACTTGTTGTGACCTTTAATCGAGAATTTTCATTTTGTCTTGCATCTGATTATGGTTATGGATCAGAAGAGCCAAGTCATCTGCAAAATCTAGATCATCATGCTGTTTAGTCAGGATTCCACTGGATTCCTTTTCTGTTGTGTGATGTCGATGTTTTCATAACCCAATCTATTGCTAATAAGAAAAGAAATTGAGACAAGAGGCATCCCTGTCTCACTCCTGTGCTAATCCTAAATGGTTCTGTAAGTTGTGCTTTATGAAGAACTCTGCATGTCATGTCTTCATAGGTCTTCTTTATTAAGTTAATTATCTTCATGGGAACTCCATAGTGCCTCATCAATTTCCAAAGTGATTCTCTGTCTACACTGTTAAATGACTTTTCATAGTTCACAAATCCGATGTATAGCGGTGAATTCCATTCCAGACTTTGTTCATCTATTATTCTCGATGTAGCTATCTGGTCTGTACAGGATCTGTTTGTCGAAAACCTGCTTGTTCATCTCTCAGTTGCTTGTCTGTGGACTCTTTCAAATCTCTCAAGGATGATTCTGTTTAATTTTCCTGGCATTGATGGTAACATTATTCCTCTATAATTTGTGCACTCTTGTAAATTTCCCTTCTTAGGCAACTTGACCAGATAAACCTTCCTTCCATTCTGCTGGTATTTCCTCCCTCTCCCAGACTTTGCCAAGAAGTTTGTATAATATCTCTGTTGAGGTATCAATATTTGTTTTGATGGCCTCTGCTGGAATGCCATCTGGACCAGCTGCTTTTCCATCTTTCAGAAGCTTTATGGTTTTATTTATTTCTTCTCTACTTATTCATTCACTGCTGATTTGTAGCTCCTCTTCTGCTGGCTGGATGTTTGGGGGATTAGTTGGAGCTGTCTATTGAGAAGTTCCTCAAAATGCTCTGTCCATCTCTTCATTTGTTCTTGTACAAGGTATATTACTAAGCAATTTTCCATTCTTGTCTTTGATGAGGCCATTTGCTTGCTTATATTTCCCTGTTAGCTTCTTTGTGTTATATTACAGGTCCCTCATATTTCCTTTGGCTGTAGTTTCCTCTACTTCCCTTGCCAACTTTTCATAATACTTCCTCTTGTCTATTTTTATGTTTCTTCTTACTTCTTTGTTTGCTTTCATGTACAATTCATGAGCCTTGGCTTTGGAGCTTCTGGTTTTGCTTCGGTTTAAATCTGTTTTCCTAAGAAAAATTCACCAAATCTTTTGGCCGAATACCATCACTAACCAAGATCTGCTTACTCGTAGCAAGCAAAAGGACATGCACACCATCATAGCTGGCAGACGCTGGAGCTGGGTTGGTCATGTCCTCAGAAGAGACCCCGATGCCATCACAAGAACAGCTATGCTTTGGACCCCTGAAGGAAAACGAAAGAGAGGCCGACCAAAAACAACCTGGCGGAGGACTGTGGAGGCTGAGATGCAAAGAATGAACCAGAGTTGGGGCACTGTACGAAGGATGGCCACCGACCGAGCAAAGTGGAATCAATTTATTGTTGCCCTACAAGACGCCACTAGGCGTGATGGCCACTGACTGCTTTGACGGTCGGCGGCTAAGGATCAAAGAAGAAGAAATCTGCTTTCTTGTTTTTCCTGTCTTCTATCTTGCTAATGGTTTCTGTGGTTATCCATGCTTTGTGCTGATGTTCTCTTTTTCTCAGTACTTCTTCACATGTCTCGTTCCATATATTTTTTTTACTTGTTGCCAGTGGTCTTCCGTATCTGCTTCATCTTCCAGCTGTTGGAGCACTTGGTATTTGTTGGATACTGTGAGTGAACATTTTTCTCTTATTTCCTGATTTCTTAGATATCCAACATTATACTCTTATCTATAGCTACATACTGTTGTAAATTTCTTGAGTTTTAATTTTGTTTTAGCCAACAGAAGATGGTGATCTGATACCATATCTGCTCCTCTACATACTTTTACATCATGCAATGATGACCTAAGCTTCTTACTTATGCATATGTGATCAATCTGATTCTCAGTTTTGTGGTCTGGTGATATCCATGTTGCTTTATGTATTCTTTTATGTGTAAATATGCTTCCTCCTATAGCTAGTTGATGTGAAGAACAGAAGTTAGCTAATAGTTCCCCATTCTCGTTCATCATGCCTAATCTATGCTTTCCCATGATTTCTTCAAAGCCGGTGTTGTCTGTTTCTATTTTCGCATTTAGGTTAGGGTTCCCATTCGTCCCGTTTTTCCCGGGACAGTCCTGTTTTTTAATAAAATGTCCCGGTGTCCCGAACTTATTCCAAATGTCCCGCTTTTTAAGGGTCCTTCCTAAAAAAAAATCTTTGGGTAACAGATTTTATTCCGTGTTTTAGTAGTGTTACTTTATCAATTTCTGGTTACAGTGGACCCTCGGTTTGAATCTCGAACAAAAATTCGAAAGTCGACCAAAACAGTGTTCAGTGAGCATCTACCAAATGATTTAACTACAGGAAGGCAGAAAAGTTTCTTACTACTACTGTGAGAAATCCGTTGCAAGAATTAGAAAAAGAAGGAAAAGTTTCAAAGCTATGCAGTAGATTTCTATGACACCTGCATTGAATATATTCAGGAGTGGTGTACACCATTTCTTACGCCTCTTCAGTCTATGGATTGGATCAATTTGAAGGGAAAGGAGTCTGAGACTTGGAAGAACATCCAAGAAAGCTACATATTCACGAAGACATGTATCACCAAATTTTACTGTGAATGAAGAGGACTTATTTGATGAGTTTGCATGTGTTAGTGCAAAAAGCTCAGTGATTAAAAAATATTACGACATGAAAATATTGTAGCAAATTTGATGTGTGGAGTGAAACTGAAGGATCAAAGTGTCAGTGAAAAATGGTGTGAGATGTTCGCTCATTTTACAAAGCAGGACATAAATGCTGAGAACCTGAAATGCCTAGTTAGTTTTTGTTTGGCACTGCCAGGATCCAATGCAGCTGTTGAACGTGTTTTTTCATTAATAAATGCGCTTTGGACAGACGAAAAAAACAGACTTAAAATTGAGACAGTGAAAGTCCATTATAAAGGCCAATTTTAAGGATTTCTCTTGTGCTGAGTTCTATGTCCAAATATCAGAAGAAAAAAAAACTTCTTGAACAGGCCCATAAATCTGATAAATATTCTGATGAATCTGAAATATAAACTTGACTATTGTGTATTTTTTAAAGGTGCGATTTTTCTAATTAAGTATGTTTGTAATTTGGAATTCTTTTTTTAAAGTGGAAGTTGTGTGTATTTTTATACCAGTATCTTTTTTTAA
This sequence comes from Oreohelix idahoensis, assembly GCA_024509875.1. Taxonomy (NCBI): domain Eukaryota; kingdom Metazoa; phylum Mollusca; class Gastropoda; order Stylommatophora; family Oreohelicidae; genus Oreohelix; species Oreohelix idahoensis. The sequence goes on along the minus strand of JAMPIV010013742.1, from coordinate 54,810 downwards.
GTGCAACATTTCTTCTTCTTCTTCTTCCTCGTTCGCCCTGAAAAGGACGGGGTTGCGTTGTGTCTGTTTACAACGTAGCTGTGATATCTGCACCTTTCGGTCGACACATCCGACTTCTGCACAGCATTTTTTAGGACCGGGTTTGCCTTCCCATTGCGATCCGTGCTCGCTCAGCCAGCCTGCACTGCTGCAGACTGTTTCCAGGACCACCACGTGGAGGTGGAGCACGGTCTTGACCAGCTCTGGTTCGCTGGTCCTGACGCAGGCAGTCAAGCTATGAGTCGCTGACTGCGGTCTCTATTGCTGCGTCTTCTGGTCCCAAGTGCAACATATAATATATAATAGTTTTATTTGTGCTTTACCTTAATTTTTAACATGTCCCGTTTTTTTACAAAATGTCCCGGGTTTTTTAGGTAAAAAATTGGAAATGTCCCGATTTTTGAACAAAACATTATGGGAACCCTAATTTAGGTCCATCATCAAAATTGTGATGTCCTTTCTTTTCTTTTTGTCCCAGACATTTTGTAGTCTGGTGTAAAATTCTTCTTTCTCAGATTCTTCTTTATAATTTGTTGGTGCATAACACTGGATGATGTTTATATTTATTTTCTTTTTGGCTGATTTAAACATTGCTGTCATAATTCGGGGTCCGATTGCTTTCCACTCTATAAGTGCCTTCTGTGCTTCCCTATACTGCATTAGAGCCACCCCTTCACTGTGGTGGGCGCTTTTCTCCTCATGTCCTGAGGACACCACCATTTCTCCTGTGATTAATCTCCTCCTCTTTATGCCCTTCTACCGTGTCTCACAGAGACCCAGGATATCAATCCTGTAATTGTCATTTTTGCTGCTACCTGTGCAGTTTTCCTGTGTTCATATAGAGTGTGATTTGCCCAATCCTGGAGAACACACGCTATTTTTTTAAACACTAAAAAACAAAAATAATTTTTCAAGGAGTTTATAACTTGCAGTCAAAAAATGTAACATCAAATTGACAAAAAGCGGGGGGACGTATAAGCGCTTATCATATATTTTATCCATAAGTGTCTAATGAAGTATAAAGCAGAAGTTAATTTCATGCAGAATCAGCGCCCCACGCTTTTTGTCAATTTGATGTTACATTTTTTTTACTGCAAGCTATAAACTCCTTGAAAAATTATTTTTGGGTTATTAGTGCATTAAAAGCGTGTGTTTAAAATTTTTTATTTTCTTCTTTTTAGTGTTAGAAAAATTATGACATACTAAAACATGAACAATATTTTTACTTATTGTAAATCTGGTCTAAAGTTTCTTAAGCGATCCATTTCTTTTACAGCGTCAATATTACATCGCTTTGTGCCTGTTAATTTGGTGCAATCGATTTCTTCAATTTGAAGGCCATCTAGAGATCGAACTTTACTTCTTGATTCATAATTTTTATAATTTGGATTGTTTCCCTTGATTTAGCTGGACACTTGTTTGAGTACTGCCCTGTTTAACGCATAGAAAAAATAAAGCACATCACGTACTCTTCAATTTTTAATTAACTTAATTATGGCCCCTGATTTGTTTACATTTCTTTACGAAAAACTTTAATTACTCATAATGTCATAATACAATATTAAATTATTAATAATTGACTGATTATCGTACTGTCATCGGGAATACACAACTATGCCAAGTTTCAGAGCTATTGCTCATCTGGAAGTGATTGAAAAATCGATTGCAAGATTTGAAAGTGATATAAAAGTGACATACAAGTGAAGTTAAATAAAAGCGTGTAAAAAGGGTAGTCGGCAACCCAGACTCTTTTCAGCTTTCTCTGGGTTGCTTCATGCGCCTCCTTTCCAGAGGACCTTCTTCTGTCTTGGGCGGCTGAGTTGATTTATATTCTGTATTTGACTTATCCATGTTTGTTGAAGTTTTCTTGGTAAAGAGTTTATTTACGGGATGGGGTAACCAGCCCCATGCTCAACCCTCCTTAGTCACTTTTTACGACATGCATGGTAGGGTACAGTGTTACTATTCTTTGCTCCCCTTTCGGGCCCCGGTAACATACATGTGAATTAAGAGATTGTTTAAACTAATTTAGGGCACAAGATTGTTTTTAAAAAAGTATCAACAAGTAGTAAGAACACTCTGATTGAAAACAGGATAAATTAAACAGATCACTCGTATTGAAAGATGCAGTTGGCAGGGATTAGGGATTTGTGAAAAAAGGTGGTGAAATATAAACTGCACAGTCTGCTAGGAAAGAAGTAAAACACATCACTGGCGTAAGATTCTTAATTCAAGTAAATAAAAAAACTTCAATATTACAACATTACTAGAATACAAATCTACAGTACATTTTCATGAACAGCAGTGTCAAACATTTTGCAGCTAACAATAAATCGATGAACGCAATGCGTAATAAAAGGCGTACTAACCATACAGAGTAACTGTAACGCTGGGTTTGCTGTAATGAGTAGTGCCTATTATGGCAAAAGTCTGGCCCTTCCTGCAGTGATGAAAGTCCTAAATAATTATTTTTTAAATGGTGGGGGATATTCACAACAGAAATTTAACACACATAACATGACACTTGCAAATTTATTAGGAGCACACAAAGCATCAATACACCTTGGGATATCTGGAGAACACACACAAAAAAATCCAAACATTAACATCAATGAGAAAACATTGTATGAAAAAGGAAAAAGCTTTAAATGACTAAATACAAATAAAGAATGGGCCAAAAGAAAAAAAACCACTAACAGAGTGACCAACAATACATCAATAATGAAATTAAGAAAGCGAAGGACACACTGAAACAAACAATGCAAAGAAATTGATATATGTATAAGCAGAAACAGCTTTTAGTACAATAAAATAACATGAAACAACAAACATGTGACAAAGAAACAATATGCAGATATCATAGGAAGATGGATAAAATACTGTTCTGAAATGTGCAACAGCAAGAGCAACAATGTACCAAGTTTATAGGCAGCCAAGATAAAACAGACATCGGAGTTCTAAATATGAAGAGAAAAAGAGACAGCTGCAATAATAGCTATAAAAAATGGTAGAGCGGTTGATGCATTCTTTCTCTTCCCTTCTTAACCCTTGAGCTCTAAAGGAGTATAGGCCATCAACAAACGTTTGCCAAGTTCTCCTGTCACGTGCCATAGGCCATCAACAAACATTTGCCAAGTTCTCCTGTCACGTGCCATAGACCATCAACAAACGTTTGCCAAGTTCTCCTGTCACATGCCATCAGCTCAATGTCTTCCTCATCATGTTTTATTTCTTTCCAGATTTCTTTTTTGTGTTTTTTGTTTTTGTGGTCTACCTCTACCTCCCTTACTCTGGGGATCAAGAACAATGACTTCCTTGTAATGTTATCAACAGGTCTCCTCAGTGTGTGTCCTGCATCTTCTTTTCATTTCTTGCTCAACTGGCACTTGTCTGATTCTTGTCATCAGTTCCACTGGCGACATTGTCGTATCATTTCAATCCTTCTATTCTATGCAAGGACCCTGTTATGAGTGTGCCATTTCTTGGTTGCTGCTTTTAGTTGATGAATGGAGATGCATTAATATGACTACAAATTAAAGTCTGCTATAAGATCTGCAGACAGTTTGACATGGCAGATCAAATGGGTGGCCTCTGATACTCGCCATCCCAAAAGGAACCAAATCAAAGATATGAGCAAGAATAGGTCACACAGTGCTAGTCATAGCACAGATGAATAAATTTGGATAGGTTGAAAATATAACCTAAAACTAAGATCACACTCACGAAGATGTTCGTAATCTCTCTATTTTTGTACTAGTATTTAGTTGTTATTAATTTTGTTGATTTTGAAAAGGCTTTTGACAGTATACATAGGGACAGTTTATGGAAAATACTGAGGGCTTATGGAATTCCAAGCTGCATTGTGTCAATCATAAAAAGCCTATATGCCAACTTTACGTGTAGCGTTGGGCAGAGCAACCTAACCTTTGAGGTGAAGACAGGAGTACGACAGGGATGCCCCTTATCAACCACTCTATTTTTAACAGTGTTAGACTGGGTGATGCACCAGACAACAGAGGGCAATCCAAGAGGAATAAGATGGACTACATTTTCTACATTGGAAGATCTGGAATATGCAGATGACATTGCACTACTAGCACATTCACATCAATACATCCAGGAAAAAATGGATAGACTTAATAAGTATAGCCAGCAGGTGGGCTTGAACATCAATCTAAAGAAGACAGAGGTCATGACGCTCAATGTGAGCAACCATAAGCCCATATCAGTAAGGAATCAGCAACTGGAACAGACAGACACCTTCACATACCTAGGATGCATAGTAACACCAGATTGCGGAGCAAGCAAAGACATCAACAACAGAATGAACAAAGCAAGAAAAGCCTTTTTTAGTCAAAACAACATCTGGAAGTCCTCTCAGCACAGCACAAGCACAAAATTAAGATTATATCAGAGCTGTGTGCTTTCTGTGCTTCTCTATGGTGCGGAATGCTGGAGAGTTACAGAGAAGGAAATGTCGAAATTGTCCTTTTTCACACAACATGCCTAAGAAAAATTCTCCGAATCTTTTGGCCGAATACCATCACCAACCAAGCTCTGCTTACTCGGAGCAAGCAAGAGGACATGCACACCATCATAGCTGGCAGACGCTGGAGCTGGGTTGGCCATGTCCTCAGAAGAGACCCCGATGCCATCACAAGAACAGCTATGCTATGGACCCCTGAAGGAAAATGAAAGAGTGGCTGACCAAAAACAACTTGGCGGAGGACTGTGGAGGCTGAGATGCAAAGAATGAACCAGAGTTGGGGCACTGTACGAAGGATGGCCACCAACCAAGCAAAGTGGAATCAGTTTGTTGTTGCCCTACAAGACGCCACCAGGCGTGATGGCCACTGACTGCTTTGACGATCGGCGGCTAAGGATCAAAGAAGAAGAAGATTTAGTTGTTAGGTCCACTTTTGCTGTGAAGCTTTGCAGGGAGCTGACGTTTTCGTTCTTCAGCCAAGGTGTCACACAGGCTGGTGTCAGCCTGTGTTGATGTAGGGTTTCTGTAATATTTTCTATTTACCTGCCTCTTAGTCTTCCTTTTGCTCCGAAACCAGATCTACTGGTGTAGGCACATAGTGGTAACTGATTAGACTTACTTTTCATCAAATGGCCAAACCACTTTAATATCTGATGCAGGATACTAATTTTTATGATGTCCTCATTTCTCATTCTGTCTCTCTTTGTAACATTAATGGCCCTTCTTAAGCATTTCATCTCGCACGATGTGAATGTCCTCTCCTGTGCTCCGGACAGGGACCATGCTTGACGCTGATAGCAAAATCTTGGCAACAGTACATTGTTTATCGATTGTCGTTTATTTTTTGTTCTGAAATTTGGACGTTTGAATAGTGGTGAGTAACTTGTAAGTCACTGTACTGGCTTTCTGACATCTTTTAATTTCTCTGTCAAGTCTTCAATTTTCTGTATTTTATGTGCTTATAGAACTTGAGCACCGGAAGCCAAGCAAGATGGTAAAATATGTATCATGGAAACAAAAGTGCATCAGTTGTATCCTTGTAATCTAAACAAATCACATCGCAAATGGCAGTAGGCAGAACATCGTAACATAGGCTGTAGGGTTGTATAAATTTCAACTCACTGTTATAACTTGTGAAGCATAGACATGTTAAAATTTGATTTAAATTAGATAAAATTGTTTACTGTCACAAGACAGTTTCAGATCTTCATTCCTTGGCAGTAAAAACTCTGGAATAAAAACATATCATCATCTCATCTCAACCCGTAACCCGTCATGGGTTGTAGGGGTGCCATGGTGGAAGCATCAGCAGACAGGGTCCTCCACTGCTCTCTATCCTCAGCAATGCGTACAAGTGTGGAAAAACCGTGCCCTGCCCATTCTTTGATGTTATCGGCCCAGGATTTTCTTTGCCTTCCTCTTCTCCGTTTACCTTCGACTGTTCCCTGGAGGATCGTTTTCGAAAGGGAGTCATGACGAGTTACATGCCCAAACCAGGCAAGCTTTCGACATTTCACTACTGACAAAAGTGGTTCTTGGTGGCCTGCATAGGTGTTTATTTTCTCTCTAACATAGACATTTGTTTTGTGCTCTTTATATCAAATGCGCAAAATTCTTCTATAACATTTATACTCGAAAGCCTGAATCCTTCGCTCTGTATCTGCAGTCAGTATCCAGCCCTCACACCCATACAAGAGAATAGATAATACAAGTGATTTGTATAATTTGATCTTCACAGGAAAACTGATGTTACTTTTCCAGATCACATTCAGCCTTGTCATGGCAGCTGAGGCCATCTCAAGTCTTGTCTTGATTTCCTTACTTGATCTTCAATCACTACATATAGTGGACCCCAGATATTTAAAGGTGTTAACTTCTTCTAACGTTTGCCCACTTAACGTAATGTTGGTCGGAACATGTTTCTTATGGCTATTCACGAATATCTTAAATTTCAACTAACAATCGTTAAAACATCATCACTGTCACATTTTTCGCTTCTTACCTATGCAAATTCTTTCTCTGCCTCCCCAGACCTATAGGATCTATACAGGGTACCATCATCATATAGCATGTCCTTTGCAGAACGTCGCTCTCATCACAGCCCGCCTGAAAGACTCTTGATCTTTAGCCAGCCTTCCAACCTCCTCCATTGTCGTATTCAAGGTGTCTTCAATGCCCTGTGTCCACCGTCGTTTTGGTCGGCCCCTGCCTCACCTTCCATCACTCCATCACTGCCCTTTCTAAACCACTATGACGTTTAATGTGGCCAAAGTATTTCAGTTTCCGGGACATGATATTGTTTATGAGCCAGTTTTCCTTGATGTACAGGTCATGTAGGATGTCTATATTTTTCTTCTTCTTGGTCCAAAATATTCTGAGAATTTTTCTGTAACACTTTGCTTCGAAAGATTCCATTTTTTTTTTCTTTAATGTTTGTGTAATGGTCCACGATTCACATTCGTACATTGCCACCGGAAAGATGTACGTTCTCATAAGTTTTACATTTATTAATTTGCTGGTGTTACGCCATAGGTTCTTCATTTTATTTAACCTCTGCATTGCTATGGCCAGTCTCCTTCTGACCTCTGTTGAGCAGTCTCCATTGTTGTTAATTATGGAGCCAAGATATTCAAAATTTGTGACATTTTCAATTTCCTCATCATTGATGGTAATTTTTGGTTGGCATCTTGTTTTTATCAGTGGACATTATCTTTGTTTTTTTTTTGGTTCAGAAAAAGGTTCTGATCTTCACTGTGTTTTTTGACATACAGGATTAACTGTTCTGGTCCCTTGGCACTGTTTGAAAGAATAACTGTGTCATCTGCGTACCTGAGTTCTGGGATCGCATTTCCACCAATTGTGAACAGATCGCAATTTTCACATTCTTGGTCACTCCTAACATTTCTCATTATATTTTCTGCATAGATGTTAAACAAGTATGAGAGAGAGGATGCAACCCTGTCTGACTCCACTTTTCACCTCAAACCATCCTGATGTTTCCCCCGCTAGTCTGACAGCTGCTTGTTGTTCGAGATATAGTGTTTCGATTAGATGGATCAAATGCGCTGGAAACCCCATGCCTCTCATGATGTTCCACAATTTCTGATGTTGTACGCAGTCAAATAATGCCTTGGTGTAATCTATAAAACAGGTGTGAAGATCTACATTGTATTCTCTGCATTTTTGAGGATGTTTCTCACATTAAAAATGTGGTCCCTCGTACCTCTACCTTGTCTAAAACCTGCCTGTATTTCATGTTCTAACTTTCTTTCTATCCTCTTCATGATAATTCGCAAGAAGATTTTGCTGGTATGACTTATTAAAGCAATAGTACGATAGTTGGTACACAGTTTTAGATTGCCTTTCTTTGGGAGAGGGATATACACAGATCTTTTCCATGCTTTGGGCCAGACTGCACTGTTCCAGATCTTCACACATAGTGCATGATAAATGCAGATGCAGGCCTCTCCTCCTGCTTGAATTAGTTCAGTTGGTATGTCATCACATCCTGGTGATTTCCCTTTCTTCAGGCTTTTGATTGCTGCACGTACTTCATCTAACATAGGTTCTGGCTTTCTCTCTTCACTTTCAATCATCATGTCTGGAGTCTTTGTACTATCTTCATACATTTCTCTGCAGTACTCCTTCCATCTCTCCAGTATATCCTTACTTTCAGTTCATATGTTACCATTTTTATCACTAATTGCATGTAATACAGGGCAGAAATCTTTAAAAATATGTAAATGTAGTCCCATGGCATATACTGCCAAAGGGGAGTGACATGTTGGAGACTTCACCATATGAGATCCCGCTCCATGAGGTGTGGTGGCCAGTTGCCCTCCTCGCTGCCTTTGCTTTCTCTAACTGAAGAGCAGAGTCAGGAACCAATTTGCATCTGGGTAGATTGGATTTAGACGCTAACAGGTTTTTATCATAGAGCTCAGTAACTCGCGCGAAAGGAAAGCGCTCTAACCGCTTAGCCAATCGGACACTCTAAAGCAATAAGTATTGTAAAATAAACTATACATTGTGCGAACATTTAAAAAACTGGGGGTACACTAAAGATACTCTTTTTCCTAATTTCCTTTTCCTCGTCTTATGGAACCTGGAACCATCACTACAGCAAGCCCCCTTGTCGGAAGCCTGCATCAAAGTGGCCCTGCTCATGTAGCTATGGATTCTGTAGCCATTTTTGTTTCATGATGAGGTTGCCAGCCCCTTGCTTTGTATATAATATTCAGAAACTGGTGCTTGCATAAAACAGGATTGAAATGATGTAAGATGACTAGTGAGAAACTAATGACACAAACCAGACAAGTCCCAATAGAACGAGAAAAGAAAAAGATGATGATGATGGATAAGTATAAGACACATTGAGAACATCTGTTAACATGGCAGTCCTTATTCTACAATCCCCAGAGAAAGTGACGTAGAGGAGACCGGAAAAATACAATGAGAAGGGAACTGGACATGGAAATGGTAATGACAAAGACACTGAGAAAGACCTTCAGCTGATGGCAAGTGACAGGAGGACTTGACATGAGTTTCATTTCCCATGCTCCTTGGGGAGATGATGGATAATGAGTGAATATATGTAATGCACAACTGATAGTGGTGTCCCACTGAATATTGAAATGGTCAGCAACTGGTTTTTTTTTCTTCAAGGCACGCTTAAGTGCCCTTAAAAATGTCAAGGCACACTATAATATTTAAATAGGCGAGTAGGCTATGGTAAATATTTAATAATTCAATGCAGTCCTAAGACAATACTCCAAATTTTGTTGTGATTAAGTGGTGGACGATATAAGTCAAGTTATTATTTGCAATACTGCACGCTGACATTCTTCCTTAATATTTTACAATGACATGTAATTGTGTATAACCATGATATGGTGTATTCTGCCTGGTGTCATGGCACACAGGGCAGACATCGCGGCATACTTGTGGCGGGGCACTGACAGGTTACAGGACGAATGGAGGAAGCTAAAGTGCTGCAGACGGTCACTTACTTGGGATAGTCTACATGTTAACGCATCTTTAAAACGTGATGTAAAACATAAACTGTGGCCATGGTCCTCCCACAGCACCCTTATCAATGTTTCTTGGCCGTGTTCTCTTGTGGTTCAGCACCAGTGCGACTGCCTTTTGATTTGTGCGTGTTTTCCCGGACGCATTTTGGTTTTGCATTTCAGAATTTTTTTTAAGATGAATAGTAGCAAAATATTTTTAAAGCAAAAAATTAATAATAATAGTAATAAATAAAAGGAGTTAATAGTTATAATAATTGGTATTAAGGAAGTTTTACAATAGTATGATACATTCAAAACAAGGGACGTTTTGGGATGTAAGCTCAGCCTCTGTTCTTATTTTAAATTTAATGACGTAAATTCTGCGGTACAGAAAACATCAGGAATTTTTCCAAGTCCACAATACGTTGAGTTTTTCGGTGTACTGGTGAAAGGGCTGTGACTGACTGACGGGCAACACGCGGCGTGTATTATAAGAGGTGTTGCGCACAGAATTACAGTTGCTAGCGCGCAGTGGCTAGCCTCGTCGGCTTCGCGCAGGTGTGTCAGTGTCTGTACCTAGTCGTGGTATGCGGCGGAACGAACGGAATAATTTGTCTTCTCTTTGTTACTTTCAGAATTGCCTCCACGGCTGGCGGAGTTGTGGATTTTAAAGTTGCTACCAAAGTGAAATGGGTTCATTTTCGATACAAGACAACAGGAATCTGAGACACTTGGGAGTTATGACCCAAGTAGGCCTGCCCCCCTTAGAGTGTAAAGGGGTATACAGGGCCGAAACACTTGTTCGACGGGGGGAACTGCTTCAGATGATCAGATTGCCTCCTGTTGTATCGCTCTGTATAGAGTTTCCTATCATCTTGATGATGAAAAATATCCCTTTGAACCTCTGATGGGTTATAATTAGGATATATATTGTTTTCAGTTCTAAATAAGATGAATAACTGCCGATACGGGAAAGTTCAGCCTCAGTCGTCACAAACGGGAGACAAAGACTTGAGAAAAGGACAAATGATACTACTAGTTACACGTTGAAGAAATAGAAGACAAGATGAGCAAAGTATAAAGATACAATTTTAATTTTTTCAAAATTAAAAACATTTGTCGTTCCGACGGGTTTACGCGAAGAAGTAAAACCACTAAATTATCGAGTGAACCAAACAGAACCAGAAAAAAAAAATAAAGAAATATCAACGTAAAAAATCTTACAACAAAAACTGCTAAAAAAATGCGGAAAGGAAAATGAAATGACACAACAATGAACAAGTTTAAATGATTAGCCTGTGGTGAGATACTGATGCGCAAAATGGCAAATAAGAAGTCGGATGTGATTATAGCAGACAGTGACGTAGGGAACTCATTAATATTATTATTATTAAAATATTTTTAAACATCATCAATGCTTTGGTTTGAATGACTATCTTCATTGCGCACGGACAACTCCATTAGTGCTCGGATCTCCTCCTTTAAATCACACAAGGAGAATCTCAGCACAGTGTACCAACTCCGTAGTACCGGAGAGAATCCCAGTGTTAATGTTAATCAGAATCGACTTCATTGCACTCCGGGAAAACCTATAGGTGCTCAGTCTCCCTCAGCAAATGTCGAAGGGTATGAATGCTAATTGTTCCTGTTGGCACTGGTTGTATACACGGCGGATGCGTACGTCCATCCCTGCTGGTCTTACGTTTTATGACAAATTCCAGCAGTCTTAGCCTTGATGATTCATCGATTGCAGTGTTATTCTCAATGGACGAACATGAATTGCCCTCAGTATTTCTTCCTTATCCATGGCCAGTGCACCTTTTATGGGTGCTCTTTAAGCTAGTCTGTCAGCTCTTTCGTTGCCACGTACCCCGCATGACCAGGACAGTAAATCCATATCAGTTCTTGAAGATTCGATGCTTCTATGGAGGTTTTCCATTCATGTCGAAATCAACCATTTTGGACCTTTCGAAGCATGGATTGTGAGTCTGATACAATAACTGCCTTTGTTAATAAAGTCTCAGACAGCCATCTTAAGGCAGCAGTAACTGCCTCTACCTCCATTCTCATGCTGGAGGTTGTTATCATGTAAGCCCCGCTACGTTCAGAGACGGTTCTGCCCTTTGCTGTAGCAGAGAAGCCCCCACCCTGATTTATTACCACAGATTACAGACCCATCAGTGTACACAATGGCATCATCATCCCCCAGCATTATCATTTATAAGCTGATCAATTTCCAGCTGTGCTCTCCCATTGGCCCAAGTTCTGCATTCTCTACCAAGGCTGATGATGACTTGCTGGTAGTTCATCCAGCTCTCATCTACTTACTTCACTCTTCTCCCTTGAATATATTTTCAACTGGGGTCACCTAGTCTCCTCTGCCTGCGCCATCCATGACATTCCCCCTTCTTATTCTCGCTCCTTTGATGTCAGCTATGTTCCCATGCAGGGAATGCCTTTTGTCTGTGGTTACACGCATTTACGCTTTTACCTGGGCCATCGTATATCTGGATCTAATTGACAGCAATCCAACCATGTGCCGCATCATCACAATAGGGGAATCTCAATGTGTGTATAGAAGTCCCACATTCTATAAATATGTTTGTGGTGAGTAGGTTTCTAATTTGTAAATGTTGCCATGGCAGTGGCCTTACCGCCTACAGTTTACAATTTCTAACTGCCGTGGGATTTTTAACGTGCGCATCTATTTTTTCGCCCTCATACGAGAAGGCCTGGTATCCGATCTCACTACCCCGAAAATGGGGGGAATTATCATGAATCGCAAATATACAAAAGATTATTTATTTAGCTGTAGGCCCACAGAAGAAAAGAAAGACTACACGAGACGACCACAAAACGGAAAAAAGGTGGCACTTCGAAAATTCGAACCAAACTAGAAGTCTACACAGACTAGGTTTTCGGACGTGTTTTGTCAAAATCTCCGACCTGCTCATGATGTCAGCTAATTTTTATTGAAAATGTTGATTTAGATTGACAATTTTACGGTTTAAAAACAGAGAAATAAAAAAATTTAAAAAAGAAATCATCCACTCTCACACACAAGACACGCTGCAATTTGTTCTGATTTTTAAAATAGAAGATTTTTAACTGAAGATTGTACAGTAAAGAATTAACCACAGATTACTGTTTAAATTATGTTTAATAAGAATGATGAAGATCATTTAGACCGTATTATAACAAAATGGTTTATCGGGGATGGGGATTGTCTTCCGAGATTGAGCCCCCCTGAATAGGTGCCTTTCACCTGATCAACCCACTCCGACAAGAACTAAGATACTTCACTGGTAATAATAATTATTTGTCGTTAAAAAAAAAAAACCTGCTGTAATTTGGGTACATGTATGTAAAAATTGCAGTAAATATATTTTATTCTATGGAACGAAAAATGTTAAGAAACATTCCATCGTGACAAAACATAGTTGACCGTAATGTTTGTTCTGTTTACATCTACAAACAAGTGTTACGTTTTACATTTATCAAGAAAGAGAACTCCCGAAGCGGAAATAGTTCGATTTGTTTGTAAATATCTAGGCGAGCTGAGAATTAGTGGTGTTACTGTTATATGTTATATTTTTGCCATGGTGTGTGAAAAGTGTAAGTAAATGTCGTCTTACAGTTCGGTCGTAAGTTATTTACCTCAGATAAGGATGGTACTTTTGCCATGAATTTCGCTGCAATTAATCGAAGCAGGGGCAGGAGTTCATCTGATAGATTTAGGGAACATTTGACAGACATTTTAGACAAAGGCAAACACACTTGATCCTATTATTTATGAAGAAAATTATTATATATAAAATATATATCCATGCATGCGAAGGCTGGATTCGATAGACTGCGCGGAAGAAACAACCTGTTGGTTCAACGGGCATGACGGCGATTACCAGCAACGCGCTGTGGAGCGTAAGGAGCATGGCGAGGCACGTAGAAAGCCCTGGTCATCCACTGCACCTGACTTCATGTCCAGTCGTCTTGACTTGTCTTGTCACACTGGATTCAGATGGACCCAGGCGAGAGAGTGAGGTCGACGAATTGTGCAACTCTTCCTCACTTTAAACTAAATCACTGCGCAAGTCACTCTCATCCACACTGTCCGAGATCTTTCCAGGCCCTCATCGGGCTCATCAGTCACCTTCGTACCCATAGACTAATCTAACATATTGCTAATAATTGGATGAACAGAGTGGTCTTCATAAACCGTGATGAGCAAGACAAACAATATATATATACATGTATATATGGCAGCCGCACTGGCGTAATGGTTACCACACTACGCTGGCAGTTGGGTGATCCAGGTTCCGACAGTAACATTTGAAGAAGTGTCTTCAACCGGGACTAGGACTGGATTAATTCGAGTCCTGGTGGGGACTGGAATAACCCGAGCAACAAACCCTCTGTGGATGGGTAGGAGCAAAGCTCCTGACTGGGTTAGAAGGAAAGTCCACAGGCTCCCCAGCCTCGCAACGTCATGAAATTTGTTTCATGTCATTGGGCCAAAGGGCTGAAGCCCAAGTGCCGCTGGTTAAGAAAAAAAAATATATATATACACACATACAGCATCTGATGGGCTAAGCTTGCCTCTCGCAACAAAGTTACTTGATTCTGTGATCAAAACTTAAAAGCTTCACGCGCCAGTCTACCCAACTGTAAATGGGTACCTGACTACTCAGCTCTTGAATTAGGAAAAACAAAGGGAACTGGTTGCCCTACCCCATAAAGCTGAGAACTAATATAACAAAGTCTCCCCCCCCCCCCCCCCCCCCCCACCCCCCCCCCCCCCCCCCCCCCCCCCCCCCCCCCCCCCCCCCCCCCCCCCCCCCCCCACCCCCCCCCCCCCCCCCCCCCCCCCCCCCCCCCCCCCCCCCCCCCCCCCCCCACCTCTCTCCGTATAGTGTTAATTTTTTTTTCTGCATGTCTTCTGTGCCCTGTACCATTAACACATTGACTTTTGAAGAAGTGGTGAAAATGGCTGTGGAAGGAATGTTCCTCAAAACATTATGTGTTGCTGTTGTGTTGTTCCATCATCATACCATTTTGTCATTTACTGTTTTCTACAGTTTCACCTAAGCTCACAGAAGTCCCTATTTATCTTCAGAGATCATACAATTTTAGTTTGTTTGCTTAAAATAGACTATACTTATGAAAATGCAGTAAATAACGCCTATCTTAGTGACTTCTTGGAAGATATTTCACATCATCCTGCAGTATTTTACTACTGGTATAGTTTATTATAATTACAAGAGTTTTGTCTAAATAATTAAGCGTCTGACTGGCTAAGTAGATAGAGTAATTTCCTCTCACAGCACCATTACTGGGTTCCAAGATCAAAACCTGGTAGCATCTTGCTGCAGTCTACACAGGAGTAAATCGGTACCTGACTCTACTCTTGAGTTAGGAAAGGTAAAGACAGTGAGGAAAGAACTGGTCTACCCACCTCATTAAATAAAAAGCTGGACCTAGTATAGTGAAGTTTGTAACGCTTCACTCCCCTAGGGCAGTTTCTGCGATGGGACTACCTTTATCTGTCTAAAAAAAATAAAAGCGTGATCAAAATTTCTTAATGACATTCATTAAGAAATTTCATCATCATCATTTCATATTGCGCTCCACATATGATCTTCTTCAGGTGCCTGGTCTGGAACAGACATTGGCGATCATGACCCTCCAACCTTCTCTGTCTTTTGATAGTCTAATGAGGTTGTTGTTGCCCATGCTGTTGTTTGTTGCCCAGTTGTTTAAGCTTTCCACATACATCTTTCTCTGCCTTCCTCTCCTACCTGGTATTTTCCCACATAAGACTTATTGACTAATTCCTCCTCTTCTGTTAATATGTCCCATAAATTTCATTTGTCTTTTTCTGATGGTTTTAATGAGCGATCTGTTAACACCTGCAGCTGTCTGTCAATACCTCGGCATTTGTTTTCTTCTCTGTCCACATATGATAGGGGATTATTATTGTGGCTGGACACTTTACATCTTGGTCCTTGATCACTGACGGACAAAGCAATCAGCAACCATCACCCCTAGTGGCGTCTTGTAGGGCAGCAACAAACTGTCTCCACTTTGCTCAGTTGACAGCCATCCTTCGTGTGGTACCCCAACTCTGGTTCATGCGTAGCATCTCTGCCTCCACTGTTCTCCGCCAGGTGGCTTTTGGCCGTCCTTGCTTTTACTTTCCTTCTGGAGTCCATAGCATGGCAGTTCCGGTGATGGTGCCAGGGTTTCTCCTGAGGATGTGGCCAACCCAGTTCCAACGTCTACCTGCTATGATGGTGCACATGTCCTCTTGGTGGCTCAGAGTTAGTAGTTCTTGGTACTTGCCTGCGTCAAAGCTTACATGTGTTCTTACAGTTGTGGTTTATGTAGCAGTTTGTATTACATGATGAGGTAGCCAATCCCATGCACAATCTCAAATTAGTTGCCTTTTTCAATATGCCTGAGGTAGCAGTAATCCTGTTCTTTATTTATTTCCTCGGAGACCTTCAGGAGCTTATATGGGGCCATCATAAGCTTATAAATGCAAAAAATATGTCATCATTATGGATGATTGATAATTATGGTCTTCTTTGTTCTATCACTTATTCTTTATTATTTGTAATAACACTTATATGACTTTGATTAGGATTGAACAATCAACTGTTCAAATAGAGTAATTAAAGAATGCTGTAACATATAGAGCCACAAAAACCTTTAACCTATGTGAGCACACATTGATATTTTTCACACTGATCATGTGTTGAAGACATTATCTCATTTGTATTGGGTTACTCTAAAAATCTAAAATGAAGACTTGATAGAAAAATTGAAACAAGATGTCAGAAAGACAATACAGTAGCTGGTACCACTACTCAAACATCTGAATATCAGTATGAAATTAAATGTCAGATAGTGTATTCTTACCAACTCTTTACTATCTGTGTCAAACCAAAGCACAGGAGAGAAAAATCACATGTTTTGAGATGAGTTGCTTAAGAAAAGTCATTAATGTTACCAGGGGAGACATACTGAGAAATGGAGACATCAGAAACATTTTTAGGAACTACATTCTGCATTAAATATATAGAGAGAGACATAAAATAAAGTGGTTTTGCCACCTCATAAGAATGGAGCCCTGTCAGTTACCACTACGTGCCTACAACATTAGAAGATTTGGTTTCAAGGACACGGCAGGTGGACAGATTATTACAGAAATCCTACAACAGCACAGGCTCACACTTCAGCAGCCCCCCCAAGCACTTCAAGGCATGAGTTGACGTAAAAAGTTAAGTACGTACTCTAAATCACTAATTATAACTTGCAGTAACTTTTCCCAGGCTGCTGTGAATAGTGGTAATAGTCACTTGCATTTCACTATCCATATATAACTATATTTAGAATGAATCATCATCATCACCCTTCAGCTGCCCAAGGAGCATAGGCCTTCAACAAACTTATGCCAAGTCTTCATCTTCTGTACCATCTTCTTCGTGTCCTTCATGTCTGTCTCAAGTTCTCTTTTCCAGATGTTCCTTGGTCTCCCTCTATCTCTCTTACCCTGGGGATCCTAGAACAAGGACTGCCTTGTAATGCTATCAACAGGTTTCCTCAATGTGTGTCCTATCCATCTCCAGCGTCTTCTTCTCATCTCTTGTTCCACTGGCACTTGTCTGGTTCTTGTCATCAATCCCACGCTACTGATCTTGTCATACCGCTTCAACCCTTCTATTCTATGCAAGCACCCATTTATGAAAGTCTGTAGCGTTTTGCTTGTTGTTTTTGTTGTTCTCCATGTTTCAGAGTCATACAGTACAACTAACCTGACATTTGAATTGAAGATTAAAAGACTGATGAGTAAACTGCTAATGGCTATCAAGCTCAAAGTGTTGCATGAAAATATGTTTATACAGTGAGTGTTCAGGCATATTTCTTATGACATTTTGTTTTCATTGAACCATGGCATAATATGATCTTTACAAATCCAGGTCAAAAGAAACTTGGTAAAGTGATTACTCCAGATCCTTGGAAAGCAGGTGCTCGAAATACAACAGGTAAGTACTTGTCATGTTCGTTGCTTGTTTTTCATTTAAATTTCTGTTGTTTCAAGTAGACATCTTGGGACCTAAGACGCGTCAACAGTGAGAAATGCAGTTAGCGACCCATAGCTAGACTGCTTGCGTCAGGGTCAGTGAACCAGAGCTGACCAAGACCCTACTCCACCTCCAAGTGGTGGTCCTGGAAACAGGCTGCATCACTGCAGTCTGGCTGAGTGAGTAGGGATCGAAGAGGGAAGGCTAACCTGGTCCGAAAAATGCTGTGCTGAAGTCGGATGTTTCGGCCGAAAGGCGCGAATATCGCAGCTTCGCTGTAAACGGATACAACGCAGCCAACGTCCTTTTCAGAACGAAGAAGAAGAAAAAGAAGAACGTAGACATCAAGACAGAATTCAGTGTGATGAGAATTGAAGACCACAGAGGTGCCTCGTGTCACTTGGCTTCACGTTGACCACAGAATAATTTATGAAAGCAGCGCCATTAACCAGTAGTAATGGAATTTGACCAAGTCTACTTGCAGGGTAAAATGACACTACTAGAGGAACTGAGCTTTAACCTTTAGCACGCTGCGGGCGACACATGTCGCCGAAGATAACCTATGCTCTGCACGCTGGAGCTGCCATGTGTCGCCTTACGGATATCACCGTTTCTAGCATGAGGACTTGTGTACACGTGATTTCAGCCCCGTATGTTAAGTTGTAATGTTATTTGCAAGAGAGTTAGCTTCCGTTTCCGATCTTAAAAAAGCGATGGGTGTATCCGCATTTATTTTTTGTAAATTTTTTAAATCGAAATGAATCTGCATCAACACACAGCCATTTTTGCTCTAATTTTATTGGATTCTGACGCCATGCGGTGGGGATGAGATTTTTGTCTTTATAAGCGCTGATATCGGTTCTCAGAATATGTTTGATGGCTGAGATGGAAACGAAAGTAAAATGGCCTTTCAAGTATGTATAATGTTAGGGGTTAGGACTAGGAATATCGGAAAGATTTAGAATTTCGGCCGAAATGTCACAGCTGACGAGAGCGTTTGTTGCTTTGCTACTGATGATGGGTGTAACGAAAAGATCGTCATTTGATTTGTATTGGTCTATTGGTCAAATGACTTTCATTGAGATGCAAGGGATATGGACCCTTCGTTTGCTGGTTATTTTTTTAAATTTTTTTTTAAATTTTAAAATAAAAAAAAAAATATTTTTTTATTATTTAAAATTTTTTTTCGTTTTTTTCATCTTTCCTTTCCTCTCTTCCTATCACATCTAATATGTACACAAACAAATTTTATATCATCAGATTCACCATTCATTTATTTATATAAATTCCAAACATGATAGCAATTGACCAAGAAACACAAAAACTATAGACATTAAGGGTCACCCACTATAGAAACGGGACGCTGTGAAAAAGAATGCAGCTGGAGGCGAAAATTTTCGCCAAAGAATGCAGCGTGCTAAAGGTTAAAATCCACAAAGAAAAGACAAAGATCATGAGAATGCAACTGTATATGATAGCTAGATTGTGCCTGGAGAAACAGAATATAGACTTAAATAAATATATCTGCAACAACATATACAAAGACCTATGTAGTGCCTTGGGGAGTCTCTGCGGAGACAGAATACTACTACTGCTTCCTCAGACATGTCATAGGAGGTGACTAATATGAAGTTGTGCATGAGGCTGGCAACCTCATCATGTAAAACCAATAGCTACAGAGACCACCACTGCTGAAGCACATGAATACCTTGATGGAGGCTTCCTGTAAGGGAATCAGCTGCAGAGGTGTCTCTATGCTTCATAAGGAGTGAAAGTGGAAAGGAAGGAACATATGTAAAATTGAAGGAGTAGCTAGTGATATCAAACTTAGGACATGAATTTTAAGAAAGACTTTCATTGCAGAGGAAGATGTATGGAAATGAGAAGGTCAGTTCTATTGCATGGCTGTGACACATGGATGACAACAAAAGCAATACCCAACATTCATATTCATATATGAGTACTTGCACAGAATGTAAGGGTTAAAATGGTAACCAGTGTGATCTGAGGGAACAAACTGCATGTGTACCAGTGGAACAAGAAATGAATAAATACATTTGAAGCAGATAAACATATATACTTGAAAAAGTCATCCACTAGCATCAAAAGACAGTCATTGTTTTGTAATCCATGGGGTTAAAGAAATAGAGGCAGACACCAAAACACATGGAGATGAGAAGTGGAGGCAGAAATCTGAAAAGCATAGAAGACATGGAGTAAATTGGAACACAACATCCAAGACAGGCTTGCAGAAATATATGGTTGAATGTTTATGCTGCACAAGTAACTTTAGTGTGGAGAAGACAAAATGGTTGTAATGTCAGCAATGTGTGTAGCAATAACAACAACACTCTTTAGCTCCCCAAGCAGCATAGCCCTCCCGTCATGTGCCATCTGCTGTGGTCTTTCTGTATTTCCCTCATCCTTTTCATTTCTGTCTCCAGTTCTCTTCTCTGTGTGTTTGTTGGTCTACCTCTGCCTCTCTTACCCTGGGGGTTCCAGAACAAGGACTGCCTTTTAATGCTATCAACAGGTTTCCTCAGTGTATGTCCTATCCATCACCAGCATCTTCTTCTCATCTCTTGTTCCACCGGCACTTCTCTGGTTCTTGTCATCAGTTCCACATTGGTGATCTTGTGTAAGAGTGAATTTAAATGTAAACTTGGAAACAAAGCTTATATAATATTTACTGTGTTATCAAGCCATCCATATATGATCACTTTTTATGTACCAAAGACTTTATTTATTTCTGTTTCTATACAAATTAATTTATTTTTTAAATATTGCATTAAATGTGCTCTTTTCTTTCCTGCAGAAGGTGGTGGCAGGAAAATTGGTGAAAACAAGGCCCTAACAGCGAAGAAAAATCGGTCAGTCTAAGCTGAGAGTATAGATACTGGCATACTGATAAGCATGTTTTCAACAGCAATTCTCACAGCCACTAATAATTTACTGTTGTGTATCATCATTATGTACGAGGGGCGTTCAGAAAGTAATGCACCACATCGTTTTTCTCAGCTAATAATGAAGATAGAAGCATGAAATTTTGCACACTTCAAATATGGCATGTGCCAATTGTGTGCACCAAATTGCACCACAACCCGTCAAATAATACGGCTGTCCTAAACCGTTGAAATGGAGCATGTTAGCAACTTGCGTTATAAGCAGCGAATTGTGATAGAATTTCTCGTTGCAGAGAAGGAAACTGTTGTGAACATTCACAAGCGTCTATGTGATGTGTATGGAAGTTTTGCAGTCGACAGGAGTACAGTCAGTCGCTGGGTTCAGAGAATCAAAGAATCAGGAAGTGGAGATGCGGAGCTCCTTGATCGGCCTCGCTGTGGACGTCCTGCAACAGCCACCAACGCGGAAATGTTGAAATGCGCTGAGGGCATTATTCTTACTGATAGGCGAATCACTACTCAATAATTGGCCTTACAGCTGTCAGTCAGCATTGGTAGTGCAAATGCAGTTATAAAAACTCTCGGATTTTCTAACATTTGCGCAAGATGGGTTCCTCGAAGTCTCACAAATGACCACCGATTGCAAAGGAAAGCAATTTCTTCTGAATTGTTGGAGCGTTTCAATGCTGATGGAGAGAACTTTTTGGCTAAGATCGTTACAGGTGACGAAACCTGGGCACATCATTTTGAACCTGAGACAAAAAGACAGTCAATGGAGTGGCATCTTCCACAATCACCACGAAGAAAGAAATTCAAGACAACTCCTTCAGCTGGAAAGGTCATGATCACTGTCTTTTGGGACATTGAAGGTGTGATTCTTGTGGACGTTATGCCAAGAGGAGAGACAATCAATTCGCAAGCTTACATTAAGACATTGAAAAAAATCTATCAATGTGTTTGCAGAGTTCTTCCGCACAAGAATCCAGCAGACCTGCTTCTCCTTCACGACAATTCGCGACCTCACTCAAGTCTGGCAACACGGGAAGCAATCACCAAATTGGGTTGGACTGTACTACCCCATCCACCCTATAGTCCCGATTTGACACCCTCTGATTTTCATCTATTTGGTCCACTTCAAGATGCACTCCGTGGGACAAGGTTTGAAGATGATGAAGGAGTGATTCATGCAGCGAAGAAATGGCTACATGATCAAGACAAAATCTGGTACGGGCTAGGAATACATGCACTTGTTTCACGCTGGCATAAAACCGTACAAGTTGATGGGAATTATGTTGAATAATACCGATGTTTACATGACATATCCATGTATATTGTGTATAAATTTCATGCTTTTTGAATAAACAGCTCCTGAGAAAAACGATGTGGTGCATTACTTTCTGAACGCCCCTCGTAAATCAAAGTGTAAGAGTTAGCTCTTTAAAATATTAATATAATAATGTTTGTAAATTGGCCCATCCTTTCTTATAAGATTCCAAACATAATTCCACTAGAAAAGTGTTTTTCAACCAGCCGTCTTCAGATCCCTGCAGTGTTTAAAGATATCCTGAAGAGATCCCAGCAGAGCTACTAATATATATCTTTGATATGATACAGTGACTGTTTATGCAGGGACTTATCAGCTGTTTTTTTTTAAATTTGCCTTTTCATCATCATTGTCTTTTGTGCTCCAGAGCATGGAGCCACCACAGTAGCAGGTCCCCTGCAGGAAGTCTGCACCAAGCATTCACACGCTCTTGCAGCGGTGGTGTCTGTGGTGATTTGTTTTACATGTCAGGGTTGCCAGACCCATGCAGAACCTCTTAATAGTTGCTTTGTGCGACTTGCCTGAGGTTTGCCTTTTGGTTAGTCTATATTATGTTGGATGCATATTTGTGGGGCCCTATATAAGTTCTTTGGAGGGGGGGTGTCTCTGAGGAGATAAGGTTAGAACTACTGCCCCCTCAGGCATGTCGTAGAAGGAAGTGGGGGTTGTGCTTAGGGCTAGCTACCTCATAATGTAAATAAAATTCCTACAGAAACCACCACTGCAAGAGTTTGTGTTTTGGCTTCCTCAAAGGGGCCGTCTGCAGTAGTGGCTCCTTGCACTGTAAGAAAATGATGATGATATTTGTGGGGGTGAAAAGTCCTCAGGATAAGCTACACCTGTCAGTCCATGCATTCTGTAAAAGATGAGATGTGCTGCTGCAGAGTTAATGTGCCTCTAGTCACCACTTATGATACAGTTTACAGTGACTTTATCATGAGCTGAAAGCTTATTTCATTGTCCTCTTTTGAAGGTGGTGATGGTAGTAGTAGTAGTAGCCTCTTCAGCCATAACTGACTATGTGAATGTGCCCCTGAGGTGATAGCCCTCAGCTGTGTTTTTGCCTGGTGTTTTTTCAGGGTGTTCTTTTTTCTTCTACTTCTTGTGAAAGCTTCTTTTCGCCCAATCTGAGGTGGTGCCGGAGAGAGCATTGCCAAATGGTGCAATCAACAGCTTCATCCTCCCAGGTTACTGGATTTATGTCCAATGCCTTCATGTCTCAGCTGCGGTCACCCGACTGTTCTTTTGCCAATTGCCATATGCTCATAGAAAATATCTTTGGGGATGCAATCATCTTCCATGAAGCGGACATGTCCAAGCACATGGACCTCAACATCTATCACTTTGTCCTTCCACGAAATAGCAAGGATGTGGCATAGACACCATAGATGGATGGTATTAGAAGGTGGGGAGTGATAATGAGATTATGCGATGGACAGTGTCGAGACCCTTCCAGTGGGTTCTGAACATAGACTTGTTGATCCAGGTGTGAATACCTTGGAGATTGGAGAGCTAATCAAACACAGTTTGCCAGACAGTGGCAACTGATAAAAGACTACAGAAACACAGAGATAGTGATCCAAAATGTATTTACGCTTTCTTCTGACATATCATCAAGTTTCCATTAGTGGACATCATTACACATCAACAAATGTCTTTGAACTTTCAACAGCATTGGCATATCATGTGCAAAGACCTGCACCATCACTTACTTACTTTTACTTTACTTTTCCATTCTACAGTTGCCGTGAAACGTGATTGCACTAATCAGATTACTATGTTCATATAATCAGCATGAGCCTTCTCCACTGATCTTCTCATATGAGCCACATATGCCACTCTTGGCCACATCATTGAATGGACTCCAACTGTCCCCCTATGATGTATTCACTCATCTCATAAAAACCAGTGTGCATACCTTTCAGTTGCAGTGCATTTTGGTACACTAAATAATATAGATCATGTTTTATTTTACGCAACAGAATGCTAACTTCATACAGTTTTACATGGGCACCACAAGTATAGGACAACCTATCTTACGACCAACAAGGTCTTCATGAGGGAACAGGACACATGAAGACAACACAAATGGCTCACAGACTTAGCTAAATAATATGACCTTAAACTCTGATGAAACTATAGCACTTATTCAGCTCATCCTGGAAGGATAGCAGCTGCAAAAGTAATATGAGGACTGTGTTATGGAGGAATGATGTAGAAAACAGATGCAACCAAAGACAGGAAGACGGCACTGCGATGTGGGAAAGAGAACCAAAAAGTACGCAAGAAAATAATATTTAAAAACAAAACATCTTTTCTTGTATTCTCGTAAAAAACTTAAAGTCTAGAATTAAGCAGAGTCGTAGTCTTTAGGAATACAACCCACACATAAAACATGACCGGTCCATATAAACATGAAAAAAGAACATGTGATACAATTAAAGTACTGTAATAGTAGTTTAGTGCAATTATTCAGTGACTCCAGAATGAGATAACGGAAGAGACATAGAAAGAATACGACTACTGCTCCCTCACACATGTCATATATGACAGCTAATATGAGGTTGTGCGTGAGGCTTACAATCTCATCATGTAAAACAGATTGCTACAGAAACAACTGCTGCAATTGCACATGAATGCTTGGTGCAGGTTTCCGGCAAGATGACCAGCTGCAGTGGGGGCTTTATGCTGCATGAGAAGCCCAAAGGAAAGTAATTATGGTATTCTGGCTGCATATCACTGTTTTTTTCTTCTTCACTGTACTGTCATTTAGTGGTGCTCTTTCCTTGTAACAGGTTCAATCCTTACCAAACAGGCTTTGAGAAATGTCGTATCTGCAAGACCTCAGTTCATCAGCCTGGTTCACATTACTGCCAAGGTATTTTCAGTGATTTTAGTAAATAAATTGTATCACTAGTTAATTTGGTCTGACAGTTAGCTCAAATCATTTATGACAGAAAATTATCATTTTATCACTTCCCACTCTTTGAGGATGTCTGTTTGCAAGTATATGTGCGTGAGATGGAAAATGTAGTGATATTCTTAACACAGCACTTTAGAAATTTACAAAGATTGGAGAGAGGAATGTATGTGCGTGTGTGATAATTATTGAAAAGTAACTTGATGTGAATACGATTGCCAGCTCCCCAACAATCACAAACACTCTATACAGTACCACTCAACAGCTACAAAACACATGCAAATTCTTCAGCGCTTGGCATTGGCTGTGAATGTGCGATGAGCTCAGTAGTCGTAGTTAAACTACAACATAGCTTGATGTGTATATGTAAAGTTCACAGGTTAGTGTGCGTTAAGAAAAACAAAGACACAGCAGTGCACAACTACATATGTTTCCTGTTGTCTTTTGTTCATTCAGTGGTCATCTTTAGATCCCATTGTTTGCACCCTGCATTTTTTTTTCTCCACTTTCCTATCCGGGCTACTTCAGCTGTTATGTAACTCTTGTTATCCTACTGTTTTTCCATATCTTCATTTTGTTACCCTACTATTTTTCCATATCTTCATTTTGTTACCCTACTGTTTTTCTGTATCTTTATTTTGTTACCCTACTATTTTTCTTCATTTTGTTACCCTACTATTTTTCTTCATTTTGTTACCCTATTATTTTTCTTCATTTTGTTACCCTACTATTTTTTTCTTATCTTCATTTCTTCTCACTGTTTGACCCAGTTCTCAACCCTTTAAAATTTAGTTCATTCATACTTGTTACCACCCATTTTTTACTAGGACCCGAAAGGGGAGCAAAGAATAGTAACACTGTAACGTACCATGCATTTCCTAAAAAATGAAGGGGATGGGCACAGGACAGGTTACCTCATCCTGTAGAAATTTTAAACAAAAAATTACCTGCAAACAACATGGCCAGGTCAACTAAAGAAAATAATTAAATTCAGCCATGCCAGACAGAAGAAGGTCCTCTAGTATTTAGGCTTTAGACGAGGAAAGACCTTGAGCTGATGGCATGGAACAGGAAGAGTTTGTTGAAAGCCTATGCTTCTTGAGAAGCTGAAGGATGATGAAACCCATAACCTCTCACTAGTTAGACTTTAATCACTTTTATGTCTATGGACTATACATATAGCATATGTGTTTGCTTACATATGTGTGTTTTCTTATAAAGACAAGTTAAGGTTTGTTATGCAGTCACATTTGTATAAAGTAGCTAAATTTGTTAATTCTTCTGGCTTACAGAACCTGACATACCGCTTTCATAAACTGGCGATTCCTCTCAAGCAGGTCCAAATGAGGAACAATGTTTTAGTGCCTTATACTCTAAAAATAGAGCTAGGACAGAAAAGGAAAAGCATAAAGCTGTTAACTTGCGAGAAATGTGCTTAATCTTAGGATACAATGGGAAAAGTGTGTTTCTTATTAACTTGTAGGGACAGAATAGGAAAAATATATAACTGTTAACATCTAAATATTAGGACAGAAGAGAAAAAGTGTGTAACAGTTAACTTGTGAGGGGAGTCTGCAAGATCTTAGGACAGAAGAGAAAAGTGTGTAACTGTTAACTGGGGGTGCACGCTAAATTTTTGTACAGAAAGGGAAAACTTATGAAGAGTCAGCTAATCTTGGTACATAATGGAACAACTTATGAGAAGTCAGCTAATCTTAGTACAGAAGGGGACAACTTGTGAGGAGTTGGCAAATATTAGTACAGAAGGGGACAGCTTGTGAGGAGTTGGCAAATATTAGTACAGAAGGGGACAGCTTGTGAGGAGTCAGCTAATCTTGGTACATAATGGAACAACTTGTGAGGAGTCAGCTAATCTTGGTACAGAAGGGGACAACTTGTGAGGGGTTGGCAAATATTAGTACAGAAGGGGACAGCTTGTGAGGAGTTGGCAAATATTAGTACAGAAGGGGACAGTTTGTGAGGAATCAGCTAATCTTGGTACATAATGGAACAACTTATGAGAAGTCAGCTAATCTTAGTACAGAAGGGGACAACTTGTGAGGGGTTGGCAAATATTAGTACAGAAGGGGACAGCTTGTAAGGAGTTGGCAAATATTAGTACAGAAGGGGACAGCTTGTGAGGAGTCAGCTAATCTTGGTACATAATGGAACAACTTATGAGAAGTCAGCTAATCTTAGTACAGAAGGGGACAACTTGTGAGGAGTTGGCTAATATTAGGACAGAAGGGGGCAACATGTGAGGACTAATCTTAGTACAGAAGGGGACAACTTGTGAGGAGTTGGCAAATATTAGTACAGAAGGGGACAGCTTGTGAGGAGTCAGCTAATCTTGGTACATAATGGAACAACTTGTGAGGAGTCAGCTAATCTTGGTACATAATGGAACAACTTATGAGAAGTCAGCTAATCTTAGTACAGAAGGGGACAACTTATGAGAAGTCAGCTAATCTTAGTACAGAAGGGGGCAACATGTGAGGACTAATCTTAGTACAGAAGGGGGCAACATGTGAGGGCTAATCTTAGGACAGAATAGGAAGAGCTTATAACCGTCATCTTGTGAGAGGTCTACTATATCTTTGACCATAATACAGACTTGATACCAAAATGCAAGACAGAATGAGAATACTGGATGAAAAGTCTCAGCTGTTGGGCCTGAAAATACACACAGAAAAGACTGTTTGTGAAAATAAATGTGACAAACAATGGCCAGATTGCACTGAGATGTGGAGTGATACATATATCAAGGCAGCAGCATAGACAAAGTTGAAGGAACAGACTGTGTTCAAAATAAGAATTGCAGTGTTGTTCTCTAATAGATTATTATTTGTCCTTTGTATCTCTCCCTTATCCATATCCATTGTCCCCACAGTGGGTGCTCTTGAAGCTAGTGTGTCAGCTCTATCATGTCAGCATATGCTCGCATGACCAGGACAATAGATCCACATCATGAAGATTCTAGGTTTCTGTGGATGTTTTCCATTCATGCCATAGCCATCCATTTTGGATCTTCCAAAGCATGGACTGAGAGGGGTTCCGTTACACGCCCATTGAGGCATATTAGGAATATGGTGTTAGGCCCATATTTTCTTGACCATCGGCACACTAGGGGTGATGTGGTCTCAGCATCACGCCATGGGCTGAGAGTCTGCCAAATAACTGCCCAGGTTAATGAAGTTTCAGACAGCCACCTCAGGGTTGCAGGAGCAGCCTCTACCTCCACTCTCATGCGAGGTTGTTGTAGTTATGAAGGATATAAAGAAGATGTGGAAAGACCTTGAAGGGATGGCATTGGGCATGAGGGCTTGTTATGTATTTGTTGAAAGTAGTGGCGGATTATTCATTAGGCCCACTAGGCATGGGCCTAGGGCCTCAGGATTACAGGGACCTCCGAAAAAAAGCAGCGGAAGTATATTTTTCAAGAAAATGTCCGAGCCCCTAAACAATTTATGAAAATTCAATGCATTTCATTTTTTTTTCCGCTCTAAAATAAATAGTTAAAGTTCGGTAATAATCAAATAGTTTTTAAAAAGCAATATGTTCAAAAATGTTTTAAGTGCTTCTTTGTTACACACCTAGTGCTATTCAAAATGTTCAAGTTGGCAACAGTTTCCCAAATATTTGTTGTTGACTGTTCTGATAAGTTTTTAAATTTGCATTCTTTAATTACAACAAATCCATATTTTTATTATTAAAAACCCTCATAGGTCAAACATAACTCAGGAAAAACTAAATTTG
Source organism: Oreohelix idahoensis (assembly GCA_024509875.1). Taxonomy (NCBI): domain Eukaryota; kingdom Metazoa; phylum Mollusca; class Gastropoda; order Stylommatophora; family Oreohelicidae; genus Oreohelix; species Oreohelix idahoensis. Next base: position 26,289 of record JAMPIV010013742.1, on the reverse strand, counting down.
CTTGCTTTACTTCGTGTGGAAGCAGACATGCTTTGTCGTATTGATTTTGATAACATAATCAAAGATTTTGCAATTAAAAAATCAAGAAAATTAATTATTTCTGTATGATTTTCTGATGTTTGTATGGATTTATCAATTGGTATTTTTTGTTTTTACATATTATTATATGTTAATAAAAACATTTTTCTGAGATCCATTAGTTTTTTTCTAGTTTTACCTTTTAGAAGATTGGAGAGGGGTCCCAAAATATCTTAATAGCCTAGGGCCTCCGGAGTTCTTAATCCGGCCCTGGTTGCAAGCCTGCGCTGCACAGTGAGCTAAGGGTAATGAATAAATTATACCAAAATCAGGGTTGGAAACCATTAATTCAGAGAATGTCAGTGACACAGAATAGTTCTAAAGACATATATAGTTGTTCAGTTATTATGTATGAAATTCACATTTGTATATCTTGTATTTCAGGCTGTGCATACAAAAAAGGTAAGTGATATTTTTTTTTCCCTTATAATTATCTTCACAAGCCTGTTTCAAATGATGATATCCGGAAGTGTTTGTGTTGTAAGAATAAAATATAATTAGATGGGAAAACGAGCGTCCGATTGACAGAGTGATCTCTCACGGCAAAGGTGCCAGGTTCAATTCACGGCATTGACATGCTTCAGTCTACCCAGCTGTAAATGGGTACCTGACTTTGCACTTGAGTTAGGGAAGGAAAAGGCAGCAAGGAAGGGAACTGGTCACCCCACCTCTTGATGCTGGACCTAGTATAGTGAAGTCTCTAACACTTCTTTCCCCTGCAGCACTATCTGCTATGGGACTACCTTTTGGTTAGGAAGGAGTGTTGCTTAACTCTTACTATACGGGAGCTAAAATTGCGTTTTTACGTGCTAGTTTTGCTATCGTTACCGTCGCGCGCCAGTTGAACTGGCGAGCCGTAAAATTGGTACTAAACCCGCGCCACTTCATGGGGCTTGCCAGATAGTAAGAGTTAAACAAGCATGAAAGAGAGAATTACAAAATTTTGTGATTAAAGTAGATTCTGTCATCTCCACTGGTAAATGTGATTCTGTTATCTCTGCAGGTATATACGTTACATGTGATTCTGTTATCTGCAGGTATTTGTGCTGTGTGATTCTGTTATCTTCTCAGGTATATGTACTATGTGTGAATCTGTTATCTCTGCAGGTGTATGGTGCTATGTGATTCTGTGGTGCTATATGTGATTCTGTTATCTCTGCAGGTATATGTGCTATATGTTATTCTGTTATCTCTGCAGGTATGTGTGCTAAACGTGAGTCTATTATCTCTGCAGGTGTATGGTGCTATATGTGATTCTGTTATCTCTGCAGGTATATGTGCTATATGCAATTCTGTTATCTCTGCAGGTATATGTGCTAAACATGAGTCTATTATCTCTGCAGGTGTATGGTGCTATATGTGATTCTGTTATCTCTGCAGGTGTATGTTGCTATATGTGATTCTGTTATCTCTGCAGGTATATGTGCTATGTGTGGAAAGAAGGTGCTTGAGACTGCTAACTACAGGCAAAGCTCAACATGATGTGCGGTTACATGATGCCGGAGGATCTGATGAAAGGGCATGAACAGGCTAATAAACTAGTGCATGAAATATGGCTGTTTTCAGTAAACAACAGTTGGATTGGCCTAACAGTAGCTGTGTATTCAAAAATTAACAGTTTTTTTTTTTTTCATTTTAAAATTATGCTGAATAAAAATAACTGCATTCTGTTAGTGAAGACGAATTTTTAACAGCCATCAATGAGCATCAAAGAACACTTAATGTGATATGTGTTTGTGGTGGAATCTTTATGCTTAATGTACGTGGCATTTTGTTTCATTAATTTAATGCTTTATATCTGAAGCTGTTTTTGATTTTAGTCAAGCCCCAAAATGGATGCAGTTTTTCTTTCTACAGGTGATGATTTAAAATCAGGTGGTAGACATATATATATATATAAAATCAGTAGACATTTATATTATGCATCAAACTTTAGGAAAGAGGTTCAAGAATGTTGTGAAATGCAGTGAGTTTTTTGGGGGAATTTACAAAACTGAATGTTATAACTTGTGAAGCATAGACATGTTAAAATTTGGTTTAAATTAGATACAATTGTTTACTGTCACAAGACAGTTTCAGATCTTCATTTGATGGCAGTAGAAACTCTGGAATAAAAACATATATCATGCTGAAAATTAATTCAAGGACTTTTATCATAAACACATACAATTTTAATTTTTTTTTTATTTTTTAAGTCACATGTCATTGTACTCGAATTGCATGCACCCAGTTCTGTTCCCCCGAACCCCTTTAATTAATTTAACACTATTATAAATATGATGGGAAGAAATTTATTTAAATGCCCTCTCTGAATTGAAAATAGGCTATATTCGCAATCGGTATCCTTAAAATTCGTTTCAAAACAATCTCTTGTAGTTGATAGTCTATGGCTGTGATGTCTATGACCACATTGTATGTGAACAGACTGCCTAGTAACATAACACTTGATAAAAATATGAAAAAATTACACAGGAGATTACTTCTTTCATTACCAGTTTGGCCCACTGGAAGTTTTCAAATGATTTAAACCAACTTATGGCCAGGTATTTTCTAAATGTTGGTTCAAATTTGGACTGAAACCAAGTGGGCATATCATGTGGCTCATAGGAAATTCTGTAGCATATTTGGGACATTGTACGGCTGATGGGGCAGAATGTGTTAACCACAAGCGCATTTTTTAACATTTGAGATTTAACATGGAAACTAATGCTGCTGAGCATGTTACAGGTTTCCTCACTGATACTACCACTCCATTTTTATACAGGCCTGCTTACTATTTGTTTTTCTCTGCTCTAACTTCTTCTTCTTCCGTCCTTAGCCACCGACTGTCAAAGCAGTCAGTGGCCATTACGCCTAGTGGCGTCTTAGGGCAACAGCAGATAGGTTTTCTTTGCCATTGTTTCCCATCACGCCTATTGGCGTCTTTAGGGCAACGGCAAATCAATCTATTTGCTGTTGTTTCCGTAATCGAAGTGACTGGCAAACGGGTGATCAGCCCGTTGGTTGCTCTAACTTGAGAGGGTTTTATTTTAGTTCTGTCTCAAAGTATCTGCACCATTATTTTTAAATTTTTAATAGCCATAGTTTTTTTTTAGGTGGTCTGTTTTAAGCATTATTAACTAACTCTTTATGTCCTCCAAGCTGCTGAAAATTAACCTGACTCTGGTGTACATAAGAGAAGATTTCAGCTGCTTTTTTAAAAAGTTATAGTTAATCTTCAGAACAGTGCATAATGTAACTATATTCTACTTTTTTTTTTTTTTTTATTTAAAAGAATGCTTAGATCTGGCACATAATGCAAGAAGTGATCTTCATTTCTTTTATTTGAAGCTGGTAGCATGTTTTGAAGTTATATGTTTTGGTGCTCCATATTTGTTAACATGTCAGTCACTGAAACCGACAGATTTTCTTTTGCAGCAAAGTATGCCTTTGATGTGCCAACACAGCAATGTTAATAACAATGTATACGAGGTGTGATCAAAAAGTATCCGGAATGGTAGCATAAGTCCGAACTGAGCGACACAGCCTGAAGCTGCTAGGCACAGGTTGACCTTGAAACCTAACGTGCATGTGGTGTGAGTCACGTCTGCCCTGCTCATCTGGTTTGTTTACAGTAGTGCTTTGTTCTTACGTGTGTGAACTGTGTTCGTCGCATTTGCATCAGATTTTGTCAAAAACTTGGCGAAACGTGCAAAGACACATACTTAAAGTTACAGACGTCTATGGGGAGGATTGTATAAGCTGTATACAAGTTTATAAGTGGTATAAACGTTTTAATGAAGGTCGTGAAAGTGTTGAGAGTGATGAACGGTCTGGGAGGCCCGCAACCAGCAAAAGTGAAAACAATGTCGAACTTGTGCGCGCAGCTGTGCTGGAAAATCGGCCCGTGTTTCAGCTGCTTGTGACCTGCTTGAGTGCGTCGAAAATGATGAAAACTTTTTAAAAACAATCATAACTGGTGATGAATCGTGGGTTTATGGGTATGACCCCGAAACTAAGGCTCAGTCTTCACAGTGGAAGACCCCAAACTCTCCCAGACCCAAAAAAGCACGACAGAGCCGCAGCATTGTCGAGACGATGCTGACTGTTTTTTTCGATCATAAGGGAATTGTGCATCATGAATAAGCTCCATTACGCCAGACAATCAACAAGGAATACTACTGTCAAGTTTTGCAGCGTTTGAGGGACTCATTTCATCTCAAAAGGCCAGCATTGCATGAGAGTGGCGAGTGGCAACTCCACCATGACAACGCGCCTGCCCATGCATCGCAACCTGTGCAGCAGTTTCTTGCTAAGCACCACATTCCACAGGTCCCACAACCACCCTATTCGCCAGATGTCGCTCCCTGCGACTTTTTTCTCTTCCCAAAAATCAAATACCACTTAAAAGGAAAACGATTTCAGGATGTTTAGGAGATACAACAGAATGCGAGGAGGCAGCTGTTCGCTATTTCAGAAGATGACTTCAAAACATGCTTTGAGCAGTTGAAACAGCGCTGGGCAAGTGTGTGGTTTCGGAAGTGGACTACTTCGAAGGCGATAAATCTTTAACTCTTGTATTATATTTTTTAATAGATCCAGTCCGGATACTTTTTGATCACACCTCGTATTAGTGGAAAAAATGTCTAAGTTAAGTTCTTTTTCTATGTTTTATTTTGGACTGAAGGATAATATTTCAAACATTGAGCCATGAGATAAAATGTTTTCTTTTCTTCTTTACTATGTCATCTTTTTCATTAAAACTACCTTTGTAAGCATTTTCTGTTTTCTACAATTTGCAAAAAAAGAATTATTATTTTATCATAAGTAGTTATGATTTTGTCTTACCTTTAGACCTACACTTAATTTTCTCAGTGACCAACGTTTAACTTGTGGCATATTTCATCATTTACTTTTTCACTTTTTAATGAGCATGAAGCCACCACAGCTGCTGGGTTCCCTTGCAGGAGGCCTGCACCAGAGCATTCATGTAGCAGAGTTTTTTTTATTGTAGTACTTTGTTTTACATGATGAGATTGTCAGCCCCATGCACAGTTTCATACATCTGAGGGAGCACTAGGCTTATTCTTTATTTGTGTCATCGGGAACCTCAGAACTATACTGGGTATAGCATATTTAGGTAACCCAAAAAATGACATGGATGTCATAAAGAGTTAAGAGTGTTTGTCATTTTGTCAGAGTATGAATTAAGTTTGAATTTAGTATGTTTAAATTTGGAAAGACGCATCATGCATACTATTATCCTTTTCATCTTTCAGAACCCTTAAGGCTCTTTGTTGCAAGCACAGCCCAATTACGTTGCTTTTTATCCTTGATGATCTCTCTTGAGCCTACAATTTTCATCCCTTTCAGATCCATCTGTATTTGTTCATTCATATATTAACTGTCAACTCGAGGTAATAGACTCGAACTCTAGTCTGACATATGTCACTACAGTGACTCGACTCACAAGTTTTTATTAGTGACTCGACTTGAGACTTGTTAGGGAAGACTTTATTACAATTCTTTTGTTTAGTGTACCATTATGGATATTGGTAGTAATAGTTATAGCTCATTCATAATATATTTGTAACTCAGTGGGTACAAACTTGTTATCTGTGTATGTTAACATTTTTTTCTTTTATAATAAGTAGAGGTAGGAGGAGAATGAAGTTGGCATAAGGTTATTCACTATTAGATTAAAAATTTGCCAAAACAATACATATTGCTACAGACAATGACCTAGCAAACTTAGTGATTATGTACTTTTACTCTGCTCACAGCTCAGCCTTTTTTGTAGCAATTAAATATTATGTAATATGATAACAATTCTAAATTAATAAACTGAAAATTAGATAGCCTGTTCTCTTATCTTTTTTGTTTTTGTTTTTTATTGTTGTTGTTAGTTTAAACAAACGTGGCCCTTTGTTTGTAATGTCTCTGCTGTCTGTGCAGTAAGGATCAATAATTATATAATGCATTTGTAGTCAACAGTCTGCTTTGTCTTATATGAAGGAGGAACCTATAATTTTACCAGGTCTTGATATACAGGTTAACCAAACATCTGAATATGTGCTTGAGGACTGAAACTCTGGGCCAGGTGAGGTAGTTTCAAAAGACAACTACCTTTATTAAACACCTATGAAGTCGGTGAATGACTACCAGTAAGACTCAGTTTTTCACACCACCTTCCCCCCCACCACCCCATTGATTAAAACTTTCTTTGATGGTGAGTTCATTGGCTGACTTTGTGGAAAGAAATCTCATTTGATTTTGATCAACTTACATTTTAAGCATTTTACACACTTTCCATTTTGTACAAGCTGCATGAAACTTGTGAAGAGCATAACCTTAGTCGCAGTTTTACTCGCATGTTGATTTGTTTGTTTTGTGGCCTAAGAGTTAATAATAAATGCTTGAAAAAATAGCATCTTGTTACCCTGAATTTATTGGAAATTTTTATCACAGATATTGTTTATTCATTAAATCAGAAAAAGAAAAAAACAACATTTTAAACACACGCTTTTAATGCATTAAAAACCCAAAAATAATTTTTCAAGGAGTTTTTAGCTTGCAGTCAAAAAATGTAACATCAGATTAACAAAAAGTGTGGGGCGCTTATCATATATTTTATCCATATCTACTGAAGTATAAAGCAGAAGTTAATTTCATGCAGAATCAGTGCCCCCATGCTTTTTGTTCAATTTAAATAATAATCTGAAAAGGTTGAAAATTATCCGAATAACTTGTACTAGGAAACGGTAATCTATAAATTACCGAAGATGAAAGAGCGGTCGAGAATTATATCACTTGTATGTTCCTACAGTACAAAAAATGATGCGGCAAACAAAAATGATTATTATTTTTAATTTTATAATTTTTACGACTGATTATTGTATTGTCATGGGGAATACACAACTATGCCAGGTTTCAGAGCTATTACTCATCTGGAAGTGATTGAGAAATCAATTGCAAGATTTGAAAGTGACACAAAAGTGACATACAAGGCAAGTTAAATAAAAGCGTGTAAAAGCATCTTCTTTTGAATGATTATGAACCCCAAACTTGCAACAAAATGATACAGGGACAACTTATGAAATGACAAAAACAATTATACAAGCCAAATTCAAGTCCAAATGGAAAAGAGAACACCCAGGCCATATACAAAATGAAGCCTAAGCGAGACCAGGTTATTATTTTCTGGCTATACAATGGACACAACAGATTGAGATACCATCTATATCACAGGTACAGGATTGGTGCAAAAGATCTCTTCACCTGTGGCACCAGCCCCAAGACAACCGAGCATCTGCTGCTGTCCTGCCCAACATACAGCAATGAACGGAGTAGCATATGGTAACAACCTATTTTTCTCCACAAAAACACTGTTTGGAGATGTCAGTGTAGCAAGTGTAATTTGCTGGAGAGGTTATGATGTTATAAGAAAGAAAGATTGCAGTGTATGTGTCAACCGTGTGAGGTCAAGCTATGTAAGACCCTGATTCTAATAGATGATGAAAATGATGAGTGTCAGGGTACCTAACGCTACCTCTCTAGATCTCACACGGTGCTGTATTTTATTTCTAGTGTGTGGTGTTTGATGTGGCTAGTGTCTAGGGAATGCAATGAAATGATGATACATCAAAACAAGATACTACAACACACTAATAGTAAAGTAATAAGTCTGTGGTTTAAGTTTTTCTTTGAATATGAATTCTTTTTTTGTACAATTTTAATCTGCCTGTCCTGCCATCTCTTTTGGACAGGTCTTTGAAAATGAGGAAAATATATTTTACACCAAAATGATTAACTAAAATTGGACTCTTTGTCCAATAAGAATAATAATAATATACTGTTCCTGTAGGTGTATTCACAGACTGTTAGTTAGTACCTAATAGTGAAAGTCATTATAGGAGGAGCTGTTGTTATCATCATGCCCCCTATCTGTAAAGTTAATTTTGGGGGAAAACTCTTTATTCGGATGAACTGTCAGATGTCCCGACTATTGTGGTAACTTTTCGTCAAACGGGATTTTTTTTTCCACCTGGACTCATTAGCATGCAACCTTTCCACGCAGATTGTCAACACGTTTGCTGATTAATATGTGGACAGTTTATCTACCGTACATTCTGGTCATTGCATTGATTTAAGGAGAGGTTAAATCACGCCCACGGATATCTCTTGAGCAATCATATGCAGTTATTTTCATTAACTTGGCCCAGTGGGGGCGATGCCAGAATCAAACAGAAAGTAGCGGCACACGATCAAACAGGCACTGAGGGATCTCAGGAAAGACTAGCGGCGCTATCAAAGGCAGTAGTGGTCCCTGAAACGAGCGATGCAAGTTTCCTGCCGGTATTTCGCATCTCGGTGTTAACCACAGAACCGATCGCAGTGGGAGCGAACGGGAAAGCCGACGCGGACGCAGCGAGCGGAGATACGGAAGACCAGGGGCGGCATCTCTCTTTAGTCTGGCGGTCAGATCCCCAAAAGTCTCCTGAGATCTAAAAAGGTGTCAAATTCTAACATGTCCCCCCAATCTTGCATTCCAGTTAGATATATACAGACCACGAAGAAAGCCATTTTATCATTCGGTCGCCAGAGATTTAAGATTCACTAGCTATAGTAGAAATTTTGCTAGATTTCCATCTGAATTGGTGGCTACATTGGAGTGATTCCTTTTTCTGTGCACGGTATAATATATTTGTTAAAGTGATCAGTGGTCTAGTGCTTTCATTTTATTTCACTGGATTTTGTGTTTATTTAAATCTATTAAATTAATCTCATCCCAAAAGTTTCAGTGGTAAATTTAATGATATATCTATTATAATATTTCCAAAAATAATAGATGCTTAAATGCTAAAGTAACTTTTAAAGTTCGCCTATATAATAGATAGGAATTTATAATTAATCAATTTAGTTAAGTCCTATATATATATAGATGTGTATTTTAACCATTAGACTCGTGACGTGTTTTCTTAAATACATAATTAAATACGCGAGTGTATATAATAGTCTTAACGGTAAATTTATCGCGCGTTAGAATATTATTTGATTTTTGAGGTATGATTATGTTGTCATGGGTTTTCTATCTTTTTCTATAGAATGATCACCTTTGCAATCCCAGCAATAAAGAAATCATACAGAGTCTGCCAGACTCGGTTCTGAAACTTCCAGATATATTGATGAAACATTTTAAATTTAATCTTGTGGCGGTTCGATGCTGCCTAGATATCATAATTACATGAAAGAAAGCCTACCCAAGAACATTTAAATAAACCATCAAATTAAATTACAATCTGTAAGATAAACTGGAAGATGAACAGTTGCCAGTAGCGATATTTTATTTACTACTCTGTTGTGAGAGAGTACCTATTTACCTGAACTGTGACTGAGCCTAGTTTTTCCTCACTGGATTTAAAACCTACCGGTCAGTTGCTATCATCACGCCTTGAAGGAATTTTACCTCCAGCACCGAAATTAAAGAGACCACTCCATCCTCACCCCTGTATTGAACTTTGTCAGTGCCATCCCATAGACTCCTTTTTATATAATAAAACACAAGAACTCTTAGGCTTCAAGTCCGGCGATAAGTGGGAATATTTGCTATCAGCTAACCTCGCTACATCTGGGGCGGGACATCGAAGTACCAGACATTTTCATATGTCAAGAGTGTAATTGCTGTTTATATAATTCTATGGATTGTCTGATGCTGCAATCGGTAAGTGTGTGTGAGTATATGAGTGTGGGCCCTCACAAGCGTGCATGAATGACAGGAGATTTAATTTTTGCAAACCATTTGTTAACTTGCCTACCGGGTAATACATCTTCTGTATTCCCTGCATTGTTCCTTTAAGTGGGATATTTAGTTAACTCTGTTTACACCCCCCCGCCCCCCCCGCCACCCCCCACCACCCCCCCCGCCCCCACCCATTTTTCATTTTCTTAGTAAAGGGAAGAACAATCTGGAATAACAGAATTTTTGTCTACCACCCATACCTAATATTGTAACACCTCTTTCAGAGTAATTAAATTCACTGTTGGGTTACATTACCTATGTTCCTGATAACTATCTATCTTTGGACTGGGTTTATCTTTGTCTAATAAGCGGGAAGGGCTTAGTCGATACCAGTCTTCTTCACCCCCTCCCCACCTTGTTATTTGTATTTTCTGTACTTATGATATTTTTTCTGTAACACATGATTATCGTTGTGATTGATTTTAATGTTAATAAACAACATAAACTTATTTAGTACTGTGTTGGAATACCCAAAGCCCAAATTTCCCCTATCTGTTTAATATAGTTTGTATTCACGTGCGTCTGTGTGTTTGAAGCACCAAATCGGTGTGAGCGCAGGTGTGTGTCTGGAAACTGGCAAATAATTGTTTGACCAGGAGAGTTTGAAGAGAAGATTGAGAGGAACGATTTGTCGTAAATAAGTCTGTCCTTACTCTCCCCAGCACTCTGTGAAGCAACTATTTACTCTCTAACCTTTTCTATCACTGAGCTTTCACCATCATTCTCCACTCTAAACAGGACCACTATTTCTAAGACTCTTTCTCTCAAAATAAATTTACGACAATATTTGGGGGCTCGTCCGGGATCTTGAGCTACATTTTATGCAATCGCATATTTGGCTGGCTCGCCGGGATAAAGATATTTTTGAGTCTGATCTAAGTCTGGGTCTACCTAGATAGAGTGTGAATGATCTGTCTTTGTGAATTAGCGAAATAAATAAAAAATTAATTACACCCCTAGACAACGCCTTTTAGTATTTGGGTCGTCCACACAGCATATTTACAGGTTGTTTTCTTTCCACAGCAGTAGAAAGTATGGATAATCATAAATTTGGTTAGTTAAATTATCCTCTGGAAGAGAAAATTAAATTTTTTCTTTATAAGATTTGCTGGGATTGCGTTATTGTTTTTACAGTCACTAAAGGTTTTTGAAGTTAAAAAGAGCTAAAGGCGCCTTGTTCTGACTTCTTTAAGTCTAGTTAACACGTCTCTTCTCATAAACTGACTTCAGGGGCGGAGTTTTGTGATGGAGAATTAAAATTTTAGGGAAAATTTTTTTTCCTTTTAAATTGTTTTAATATAAATATTTCTCTACTGTTAGTAAAAGTAGATTCTTTTCTAGTGTAACTTACCATTTTAACGTGGCATAGTCGCTTGCGTTAAGAGTCTTAAGTGACAATAATAGCAGCGATAAGTTTGCACATTACAAAGTAGGAGGTAACACAAGTAAATTTATACTTTGTGTTTTTTCTCGTAGCGGCTTTGATTTTTTTCCCCTTCTTGTTCTTTCTTACTATTCTCTAGTCTTAGAAGCATCCAGTTCTTTAGCATGGCAGAGAAAATTAGGATAAGATTCATTTTGAGACAGGAGGCGAAGGACTCAGGATTAGAAGGAGAAGCCGCGAACCTGTTTGTCAACACGGAACTGGAAAGATATGACGCGGATCAAGAAAGAGAGAGGGCTGAGAAGATAGAAGCGGACGATCGTCAATTGGAGCAGAAGAAAATTGAGGCAGAGATAGAAGCTCGCAGGGAAAGATAGAGAGAGGGAAAGACAGCACGAACTGGCGCTTTAGAGAGTCGGGGCGCCTCTACTTCAAATAATGGAGAGCCGTCTTTGCCCCAGTCTCAGTCAATGGATCTCTCCAGCACTCAATCTGCCCGATTAACTGCGATGTCTTTTGCTTTAAAGTCTTTTCCTAGCCCCAATGAAAAAATTGACACCTTCCTAGAGAAATTCGAGAGGCTCGCAAATCTGTATGGGTTAGAGAGTTCCCGTTGGGCACTTAAACTCTCAACGTCATTAAAAGGTAATGCGTATGACGTTGTGATGGAGTTACTGTGATTTAGTCTTCAATAGGCCCCATTTCGTTTTCTCTTTGTTACTATAAGAGTTGCAAGGGTCTTTGTCTTTGCCAATTTTTGCCTTCTCTCTAGCAAAGATTGGGAAGTATTCTTTTTCTCTCTGAATAATAGGGGTGTTTAGTATGGTTCTGTAGGTAAAGTAATTGCGGTTTTTTTTCTATAGGGATTAATGTAAGTTAGTACTGAAGGGCACCAGTCTTCCCGTTTCTAAATATCGCGATCTTGAAATTCCATTTTTTGCGTTGTTAAATTTATCGCGGTCATTTTATCGTGGGGAAGGGGAGATGACCCCTACCCAGGTAACGTCCAGCTTACGGTAGAGCGAATCACATTTCGATTTCGCTCACGCAAACAGACGTCGTTAGGTAACGTTACGTAGCCGGAAATACGCGCGCATTTAAAGTAAGCAAGAATACACTGGTTCTAAATTTAGAGATGAGCGCATGGACAATTTTAGATTATCTTTAATTCTATTGGTTGTAGTGAGACGCCAAGCCTCAAGTAGGTCGGGGGTCAGCGTGGTTAAATCTAAGATAAAGTACGCGTTTTTCAATTTAGCGGCCTCTGGGTCTGCAGAAATTCCGGGCCGTGCATCCAAGCATATTGTCGGCTTCTAACGCTGAAGGAACGCAGTATTGGTATGTCAGTAATTTAAAGTAGCGTGGTAATTAAATCTAGTTTCTCTAATAGAGCCTTAGTCCGTTCTAATTTAATTTATTTTTGAACTTTATAACTTATAGTGCCATCAATTATTTCTACGAGGATAGCAGTGATATCAGTGATAAAGAGATATTAAGGATGGGGGCTCCGTAGATTTAATAGAAAGTCTGTAGAAATACACGCATCCTAGATTTATATTAATTTACAGAATATTCTGAAGCGCGTGTATTTTATTTCATTGAGAGTTTAATTCTGATAAGTCTCATAAAAAAAATACGGGAACGGATTTTCGGGAAATTTAATCACGTGGTTACCGGGATTTATTTGAGTAGGAATTCTGGATGGATAGAGTAGATAATTAAATATTTTTCTATCTGTGAAAGTATAATAATTGCAGGGAAACCACCAGGGAAACCACGTGGGGTAGAGGTGAAAGGAAATTTATGGTGCCTTAAGTGGTTGTGTAATTAAATATTATGCAGAGTAGTATTTGATTTTTGTGTTATGGGATTTAATGAGTTCTAGGAAATATAGTCTATAGAGATATATATATTTCTGTGTATAGAGATGTAATATATAAATGTACTGAGGAATTTTAAACACGGGTGTGCATTAAATGTTATGTATTCTATTTGTGTTTGGGGGAACGATGATAAGGTCATGAGACCGCTTACAGAGTTAAAGTAGGCCTAAGTACGGGAGGTTTCCCTACCTGTTTTTAATGTTTTAAGGCCTGAGGCAAGCTGTGTATAATCAGTATTGATCAGTGAGTCTGGGGTTTACTAGACAGGCAGGGGGTTGTCGGGAATAGCTGACCCAGGGTCAGGAAATATTTATGTATCGTCGTGCACAAGATGAAAGGGGGAGAGGGGAAATGGTGGAGCAGTCTGCGTTTCGGGTGTTTACATGTTTGTGCTAAGATATGAGCGTGACTGAAGCAGCAACTGTATATGTTTTAATAGATAAGTTATTTTATGAGAGTATTTTAGTATTGTAGTACAGAGTGGCCTCTCTTTTGTGTCCACAGCATTGGTCACGGCCTGTAGAGCGGGGTGTCAATAAATCTTGTTCCTGACGGCTGGCAAAGGTAGCCAGTCTTCTCAAGAGAGAAAAGTCGAGGAAACGCCAGAGGCGTAAGAGCTTGTACCGTGGTGGGGTATCGGCTCTGAGTATTGTGGCCCCAGAGAGAGAGAGAGAGAGAGAGAGAGAGAGAGAGGGAGCGAGGAAGAGCAGGTCGAGACAGCGACGCAGTCTTCAGTGAAAAGGGTTTTCTTAAAACCCGGAGCTCTAAGCTCATACACACCCATCGACCCAAGCAAGCGGGTTGGTGTGTTTTTTTTTAAAGCCTCGGTCAAAATAATACCGACGGCCCTACACCCAAATGAGGGGTAACTGAACAAGTGAAAATCAGTTTTTTCGCCAAATAGTGAAGCCTCTACAGTCTACAGCAAGTGCCTAGTCATCAGAAGTACGAGTCAGAACCAGGAAGAAAGGGATATCATTTCCCGGTTGCTGAAATGAAACGAGAGCAGCAAGGCAGGAGAAGTGGAGAGAGAGATGGTGAAAAATAGATCAGGGACCTGCAGAGTCTCATATTATTCTTAGAGGGTAGCCTCTGAGCCTTAGAGTTAGAAGTCTATTACATAGCAGTGCAGAGTGTGACTTAGTGGCGTATACCGCTGACAGAGTTAGCAGCTGTGCAGATAGTCTTCATGCAGGGTCAGCAGCCAGTGACAATAGAGATAGTAGTGTAATAGAGAGTGGTGGCTACAGTTGATGGCCACTAAAGTAGATGGTAGTAAGAATCCAAGTAATCATTCTGATTTTTTTCCCCAGCAAGGTGAATGAATGAGTGAGAGTGGTTGGGTTCATATTTTGATGTGTCTTATAAATTTAAATTGAGTCTTTTATTTCCAGGTCAGTGCAAACCTGGCACGTTATATATATTGTTGTTACTATGTTATGAACTTATGTGGATTTGTATAATAAACTTATTTAATGTTCACTGGATCAGCTTCTTCACTATATAGTCCTTAAATGTTGTCTGTATAGTGGTGTCTGTAGTGTTAGTTAAAGGTAGTCAGAGGGCGGTGAGTTTATAGCCTTTCTTGAAGTCACGATTTGGCGAGGAAAGATTTAATTTCGGTTATCATCCTCGAGCCAATAGACTCACCTTACTACATTCACTATCATTTCTCAAGTAAATCTATTATCTTAGTCTTTTCTCACACTAGGGTCTTGTCCTACTCTTGGGCATAACTCTAACTTAAATCCAACTCGTGACAAAGTGGGTGGCGATCGTCCTTGGGATCAGCTTTGTAGGATCATTCTGGGATCTTATCTAGATTCAAAGATTGTTTTCTATAGGAAAGTCTGAGAATAGATTCTTTCAATATCCCCTAGACTGAGCTATTAGAACTGATCCAGTTATAAGTTTTTCCACAGAATGTTTTTCCACAGGTTGCAGGCAGGTGGATTGTAGTGATAGGATAGTTTATAGAACTTAGAGGTAATTGATGGCTAACTGATTTTTTTTTAACAGGAAGGTAGAATTTTTAGTAGCTGCATAACAATATTTTTCAGGTAGTTATTAGTCAGACTGGTGCTAGTCTGAGTTCGGGTTTTGGGACCGAGGTTATAGAGATAGCATTCCTCAGTAGGTAACAGGTAATTCCTTCTTTTTTTCTTTCTGTCATTTCTTGTCGTTGGTAAGCTACAGCAGTTACAGATAAGATGGCAGATATGGCCAAGTTACGAGCTGCCTGGCGTGAGGCTGCTCAGGACATGGGAATGGACAAGGAGGAAACTAAGGCCTATAGGTTCAGAGAAAATGATAGACATAATCAGAAAGAGGAAAGGGAAAGGGCAGCAGAAGTTGAGGAAAGAAAAAGGGCAGCAGAAGTTGAGGAAAGAAAAAGGGCAGCAGAAGTTGAGGAAAGAAAAAGGGCAGCAGAAGTTGAGGAAAGGGAAAAGGCAGCAGAAAGA
The DNA here is from genome assembly GCA_024509875.1 of Oreohelix idahoensis. Taxonomy (NCBI): domain Eukaryota; kingdom Metazoa; phylum Mollusca; class Gastropoda; order Stylommatophora; family Oreohelicidae; genus Oreohelix; species Oreohelix idahoensis. The sequence goes on along the minus strand of JAMPIV010013742.1, from coordinate 10,704 downwards.
CAGCACGAACTTGCCATGCGTTCTCTGGAACTGCAGCTCAGGTCTTCGGAGGGCAGTTCGGCTAATGGAGATTCCCCCGGAGCAGTGGCGATAGACACCTCAGGAAATGGAGGCCCCCGGATGGCAGCCATGAATTTTTCGATGGACTCTTTCCCTAACGGGAATGAGAAAATTGACATATTCCTGGAAAAATTCGAACGGATGGCAAAGGCATACGGGTTGGATGAAAGTCTTTGGTGTCTAAAATTATCGCAGTCCCTCAGAGGTCATGCGTATGATGTCTACCACAAGTTGCTCATAGATGACCAGAACAACTTCAAGGCACTACGGAACGCGTTGTTGCAAAGATTCCAGTGGACCCCTCGTAAATGCCAAACCATGTTCAGGGAAAGTCGTCCGGAGAAGGGAGAAAGCTTTCCTCAGTTTGCTGAAAGGCTGAGGAATTACCTCACTCGCTGGAGAGAGCTGTCTGGACTGGCTAAATACTTTGAAGGATTAGAAGAGTTAATAATGGCGGAACAAATCAAGGCAACCATGTCTCCTGATTTGAGGAGGTACCTGGCGGAGCAGGGCGCCCAGCAACTGGACCAGATTATTCTTTTTTCGGAAAGGTTCCAGATGGCACAGGCCGAAGTACTGGGCCAGAAACGAAAACACCCAGATCTGCCAGCCCAGGACAAAGGAGCTTCATCATCACAGTCGTCTTCTCATGCTCACCAGCAGCAGGGGCCTTCACGCAAAGAGCCCCATTCCGGTCATAACCTGCGCCCCCAGCCTCACAACAGATCACAGGGGCCAAACTCTCAGGACCCCGCCCGAAACCGAGGAGATAATGAGAGATACTGTCGAAATTGTCGGACCACTTCACATTGGACCTCCAGGTGTATGAATAAACCACCCGTGCATCATGCGGCTTGCTTAAGGCCTGTGAGAGCGACGAAAGGGAACACCTGGGAACCCATTCAGTCGGAGAAGTTATTCTCCAACAGCGGACCAGCAGAAGTGAACGGGACTGCGACTGTGTGTGTATTTGACAGCGGTCTTACATACCCCAGCATAGTTGCCCGACATCTGGTGAAACCCGGGCAAATGACAGGGGAGAAAGTTGATATTGGTGGCGTTTTAAGGAAAGGGGCCTCACAGCGCTTTCCATTAGCCAATATTGAGGTGAAGTGCAAGTTTGTGCGTGGCACGATTAAAGCTGCTGTAATGGCACAGCCAGCTTACGACTTCATCCTAGGGGCCCCACATTTAGTTTTGGGAACCCCTAGTACACCGATCCTTGCTGAAGCAAGGGGGCCTACTACAGGCCAGATAAGTGAACAGGGAGAACCCCTAATTCACGGAGCCCCAAGCGAGCTCGAACATCCATGTCTTGTTAAGGAGAGGTTAGGAGCCTCTAAGGACAGCGGTATGTTAACTGCAGAGGTGTATTCGCCTGTCAGCCCTGTTCAGCCTAATGGCCAAACAGAGGTGACGCCTCTGATTTCGGAAATACATTCTTTGTTGTCGGGAATTAGGCCCCCGATGGTATTAGCTCCTTCAGGAGAGGGACATACTGACAAGAACTGTATCACATATGTCAACGACCAGCGCACTCTTAAAAGGGCACAAGACGGCGAATCGAGCGAACATATGTTTCCAACCAGCCCTGGAGCCCCAGCCGACCAGCACTTTACTCAGACGGAGGAGGACAGTGATCTGAGTGTCCGTTTGCCTATAAACGGAGATGGGCCCCCCACAACTCTCGTATCTCGTTTACAGGAAACGACCTGCGTAACGAGGAGCCTGAAAAAATGGCTATATTTTCCAATTTGTTTCAAGGAACATTGGAACCAGTCACTGAGAGCTTTATCTCAGATTCTCCGCGATCAAACGGGATCTTAAACCGTCAAGTGTCACTGCAGGACACATTCCAACTGACGCCAGTAACTCTCACAGGGGAGGGCAAGGTTGAGGGTAGAACCAGGGTGTTAGACGGAGGACTCCCGTGGTCTACACTTACCTCTCACGAACTTTTCCGGCCAGAAAAGAGTGAGAAAAGCGGCCTTACGAAGTTGCAAGGAGCTTTATTAGAGAGCTCTGTCCCTCTTCATGTTGGTAGGGGAAGAGCGATCACAGAACCACTGCCAGGGGCAGATACTACCTATCTTGTTCCAAAGATAGAAGCTACTGGGATCAGTAAGGATTCAGTAGACACCCAGAAAATGAACGGAAACCCGGTGTCAGAAATACATGAGATTTCTCAGGTTCATTGCAAGGTACCAGCGGTCACAACCCCGCTGGCGAGCAGCTCCGTAGTCGCCATCGCCAGGCCTCTACAGAGCCAGTCGGTCAGGTCGGCTGATCAGGTCAGTCTGTTGAGAAACCTAGCCAGGGAAGTTTTAGACCCACCATGGGATGGCACAGGTCTAGAGAGAGAACTGCCCTTCAACAGGAGCATGGGAGTAGATAAGGAGAGAAAGAAGGAGAGAATTGTGCACGGGTCTTTGGACAACGGTGAACAGTTACGCACGGTTACGGCGATTTCTGACCCAGTCAGTCAGCCGGATACCAGTAATACATTACCACGCACCGTTAGGAAAGTACGTGGGAGAACTCGCAGGAGAGGAAAGGTGAAGAAAGACTCTGAAACTTCAGCGCTTACAGACAGCTCGGGAGACATAGATAGGGGCCAATCTGAACACCAAGACCACAGTAAATTAGATCGGCAGGCTCCGACCTCGAAGGGTGGGGTAATGTGATGGAGTTACTGTGATTTAGTCTTCAATAGGCCCCATTTCGTTTTCTCTTTGTTACTTTAAGAGTTGCAAGGGTCTTTGTCTTTGCCAATTTTTGCCTTCTCTCTAGCAAAGATTGGGAAGTATTCTTTTTCTCTCTGAATAATAGGGGTGTGTTGCACTCTCTTTATGTATCCACCAATTACTGTTAGGACCTTTTCTGCAGGGGTCTCTACATATGACGGTAAGATCGTGCTGATAAGACGCGAATCCAAATAAACTGTCAAAATTAGTTCAACAGATAACGATGCATAACTTCAGGCACATCCACCAAGGCCTGCTGTGAACTGAAGTGAACTGAAGCAAACTGTAAGGCGGGTGGTACAGTTTAACATCATTTATTGACAGTATACGTTCGACAATACGAGACAATGTTCTTGACGGAGACAATCAACATGGATGCATAGTAATGATACGCTGACAAAAATTATGTACATCTATGATGGTGGTCAGGTATAGCGGTAGATCCCTTTCAAACACCTTCCTTACATTCACGTAATAAGAATCCAGTAATGTTCATGCTAAGTTTGAAACAGTAAGATAAAATGTCCGTTGACCTTGTCTGAGGACAATCCAACTAAATACGTATTCCCATATCACTGAATCCCGCATTCATCCAACAAAAGACTGTCTTGATTCAAGACTTCCTTCCTACCACGTAGGTTCAAAACATACTATCAATGGCGTAAACATGAAGCTACATCTGGGTTAGTATTTGGGTTTTAACTAACCTCTCCACAAAATCCATGCCACGACTTTGGCATTGACAAAATACGGCATATAAAACATGTGAAGCATACGAATCAATTAACGTCGTTCACTCGTAGGTATCATCCCTCTACGGTAATTCAAAAGGGCTAACGACTCCGTCTGTCCATTCTAGGAATGACATGCTATGATGAATTCCCGCTAGATCAAACTAGGAGCAGCCTAATAATTTAATTTAATTCAATAAATATTTGATATGACCGGGGGCGACACTTACTTGATACTTCTACTATAGGTTTCATCATGAATACCAGTAGAATCAATATAACATAATGGCTTCTTCAAACTTGCCAGCAATTTCCAAGAAATATATCTCGGACATCAACAAGGTCCGAACTACCCCGTTCAAAACATGACGTCACAATCCCCAAACTAGGTTACCCGTGCGTCCAAAGCAACTCACACTGCATTGTGCACGTCAGTGCGTGAATCAATCGAACGCACAAATAATATAACTATATAAAACTGGTGCGTAAATTTGGCAGGACCGAAGACTACCCCCTTAGGTAATAAATGTACGTAACAGCTCCCTTATCACCTCCCCTTGAAAAAATTAATTCTATTAATTTTTTTGAACTTAGTACCCGAGAGAGGTGAGTCAAAACTACAACAAGATATGAAATGCATAAAGTTACATCATATTAAGAAAAGAATATTAAACGAAATCAATATAACTAAATGATAGTATGCATTAAAGCACACATCCACGATCGACCTACTTTGGAACGATGTGGTAATATTCGAAGTAAAAACAAGTTGAAGATGTGATGAAAGGGAAATGATCTTGGGAAATACGTGTTGAGTAGAGTTAATTTTGGGTTAGAGTACTTGCTTACAGATTGGTATGGATTTGTTTAAAGATATCTCCTCTTAGTTTCGTGGAAGACAGTATGTCAGATAGCAGGTGAACTCTGGTCATAATGTACTGTTTCTGAACTGTTTTTGAGTGATGTGTGAATAGCTCTCGCGGCTAGTGTCCGCAGGGATTTTTGAGAGCAGTGTTAAGAGAACAGTAGATTCTCGTGACTGTGTGAACGGGGTGTGTTCCCGTGGGTTCAGTCTATGCAGGGTTTTTGACTGAGGTGGTCAGCCCTAAGGTGGTTTTTGGATAATGTATGCCTGCGCAGGGCTATAGAGATTTTGTAGGCCTTGATTATTATATAACTGCCGTAGATGCAGTATTTGTGCACTGATGTGAAGTATAGAGATTTTGTAGGCCTTGATTATTATATATCTGCCGTAGATGCAGTATTTGTGCACTGATGTGAAGTATAGAGATTTTGTAGGCCTTGATTATTTTATATCTGCCGTAGATGCAGTATTTGTGCACTGATGTGAAGTATAGAGATTTTGTAGGCCTTGATTATTATATATCTGCCGTAGATGCAGTATTTGTGCACTGATGTGAAGTATAGAGATTTTGTAGGCCTTGATTATTATATAACTGCCGTAGATGCAGTATTTGTGCACTGATGTGGAGTAGAGATTTTGTAGGCCATGATTATTATATAACTGCCGTAGATGCAGTCTTTGTGCACTGATGTGGAGTAGAGATTTTGTAGGCCATGATTATTATATAACTGCCGTAGATGCAGTCTTTGTGCACTGATGTGGAGTAGAGATTTTGTAGGCCATGATTATTATATAACTGCCGTAGACGCAGTCTTTGTGCACTGATGTGGAGTAGAGATTTTGTAGGCCATGATTATTATATAACTGCCGTAGACGCAGTCTTTGTGCACTGATGTGAGGAGTAGAGATTTTGTAGGCCAGGATGTGTAAGGGCCGTATGGTGTGTTAACTACATTATGAAGATTCATGTTTCGATGTAACTGTATTCGTCTAGATCTACGTGATGTTATAATTGTAATAAACCATGGTTAAAATATCATCAGACGTTACACCATTCCATGACTTGGTGTGTGCGCTACTGTGAGTGACTGTCCCAAACCACACTCACCTTCTTCACCATAATTAATTACATATAACATTTGGATTCTCCTTCACTAAAAAAAAAGTCGTTAATTATCAGTGGTGGACCAAACCAACGGGTCGTAACACCCACATTACATTCGCGTAACAAGAGGGTAAATTAGGTCAGATTCTGGACCAGTCATTACAAGTGGGAACACTGAACTGTGTTATGTTTGGCTCTGTGTGGGCGTGGCTTAATTCAACTGTACACAGGTATCAGCTGACTGCGCATATCCATCCTCATATCTTGGCGTGTTGTAGCACTAAACTGACTTTATCAGTTGGTTTCCATATCAAACAGCTGTTATCTGATAGCGACATTGATGCCATAATTGTTACAGTGCTTGTTCCAGTCTTTCCATATGCAGATTCAACTATAGGTGCAGTATTTTGGAGAGTTCGTCTGCACGTATACCTCAAGTGATTGCGGGGTTGCTGTGATCGGTTCCTGTCGTCTGATGCATTGTTGAGGACATACTGTACAGTGGCAGGGATTTGAAGACAAGAGTGCCTAGTCCTTGTACCTTTTCTGCAGTGGAGTGTTTTAACGTCAGAACTTTGTGATATCCAGTGTGTTGGCGGAAGGGTCAGGATTACCTTCAGTTAAGTGCTTTTGTTGTGTGTAAATGTTGCCACTTCTGTCCATGTCAACAAGCCTCAATCTGCACTATCCTATTCTATTGATAACTATTGTTGTTGTTGTCGATAATTATATCGATTAATTATAGAATGTGATGATGTACAGGGATTGATGATACAATATTTGAGATCTAAACTTGATTTGGTATAATGAAAGTTTAATTAAGACATATATGGTTGACTAAGTAAACAAGTCACAATGGATTCTGATACAGATCCGGAGGATATGAGACCTGTATTAGAGTATCTGTTTCAGGAAGGAACAGATTATCAGGGATTAAAAGGCCCAGAGCTTGAGTCACATGTTATGGACAAGTTTTTGGTCTCTGCATCGAGATCTCTAAGAGAGTTTGCTAATGAGAGATTTCAGTCAATTCCTCATGTGAGTATGGCTGAGGATCTGGCAAGGTTATTGGTTTTGGACCTTCGTCTGTTCTTGGACAATTATATTAGTATAATAAACGTGATAACATATTGAAGAGTATACGTACGTTATTGCTCGACGGCATCCATAGTGACCAGAAAGAAGAGTTAAGGGATGAGAAGCAAATAGGAGACATAAAACAGAGTACACAGGAGCTAAGGGAAAGTTGCTTAAAAAGTACTACTGAAGTGAATAAGCTGCAGGAAAAAGTGACTAAACTTACAGGTGATTTATGTAAATCTAATTCTGAGCTTGCTTGTGTTCGAGCAAAATTAGACTCGGCATTGTGCAAAATTAAAGAGATGGAAGCTCAGATTGGGAAAAAAAATGGCGAAATTAGAAATCTGACTCAAAAAGTTCAAGAGAAGACGGAGATTTGTGGTTGCCAAATTAAAGAAAAGGATACCATATCCCTAGAGAAGGTTGATAGGCTTACGAATAGTCATGATATTGAGATTGAGAGGATTGATAAAGAGAGAGTGAAAGAATTAATGGTGGAGAAAGACAAATTGATTAAGATTGAAAATTTGCTAGCAGAGGAAAGCTGCAAGGTCTTAAAAGCGGAGAGTTTAAACAAGAAATTAAGTGAACAGATTGCACTTAAGGACTTTGAGATTGTAGAAGCAAGAAGAAGAATAAATGGTCTGCTTGACGTAGTCTTGAATAGCAATATGTGGTCTTCCGTCAGTGTTGACGATGATAGACAGAAAGTTTCTTATCATCAGAACACTAAAGCAAAAAGCCAGCCTTATACACTTTTTGCGGATTCTACGGTCAAGAATGGTGGACATAGATCTTTCCGTGGAGATATAACTTCTCACGCAATACAGATGATTCCAATGATAATGATTGCTGGCGGCAGAATAACAAAGGAAAATCTACAGTAATATCCAGTCCTGTAGATAAGGAAAGAAACAGTGCTAAATCTCAAGTCAGTGTGTTAAAAACCAACAGCGTATTTATTGACAGATCTGATAAATTGGTTACAAGTAACAAACATACTACTGCTTGTTCCATGAAGGAAACAAATGTTGTGAAAAAAAATAAAGAGATTGTCAAACCTTCTAGTCATACCCAGTCAAGGCAGTGTGACTCATTTTTTAAACACATTGCCACAAGCAAAGAAAAAAATAATTTTGATAGGAGACATAACCCTAAGGTTATAAAGTACCAAGGGAGTTCATCCTACGGTAACGTTTCTTCTCCCAAAAACAAGAAAAAATGTGACAGATCTCAACATTGTGATTCTAAAAGTTTAGAAAACTATAGCAGAAGTAATTATATGAAAGTTCATCAGTCTAGTAATAATTTTTCTGCTAAAAAGTCAGTTCTATCTGATGGACATTGTTATCTGGGAAGAAGTATTAAGAATAACTATTGTAACTGGGATTTAAATCAGTACAACGGTGTTAATAGAGCAAATAACAATGCTCTCAAAAGAAATTATACAGATCGCAACCAGGTTAGCTGTGCTCCACATAAGAGCAAGATTATTATTAATCAGAGTAATAGGAACGGTAATAGGTTCTTAAATGCTTTTGCTTGTCATGCTGATAGGTTTGAGAGATCATCTCGGTCTTGTGAAGGTAGTAAATTTTTTTCAGCCTACCGCACTGACAACTGTGAATTATAGGTCAGGTTGTCCCTGGGACGTCTATGTTGTCTGCTATGTGACGAGAGTTGTTGACATCGCAGGAGGGCCACAACCTTACACCACGGAGTTCGGGTAATTGTGTAGTGAACTTTTCCGTGTTTCCTCATAATCTTACCATGGATTAAAATAGATATTTTCATTTGTATTGTCTCACAGCGAGCGACTTTGCGAGGGGAATCACCATTCTAATTTTACATTACCTGGGAGAGATGTAGATCACTGTGTACCATTTATCCATTCAAGCGAGCCTAGACAGTACGTTAACCCACCGTGTCATGATGTCACCTTGCGTGTTGATGAGATGTTCGCAAGACCTCGAAGGAATTTTTTTTTTGTTTTTTTTAAAGGTCCTGTTTATTTTTTGTTCTGTTTACAAACACTGAATGTTATTGTATTCTTTAGTATAGAACTTTATATGTTGTTAATGAAATATTATGTAATCTTTGTAACATTTGATTGCCATAATTATTTGTTGGTTGTTACTTATATGACTGTATTTTAATTATGCATTAAATAATTTCTATGCACAAACTTATTTACTGAGACAATGTAATAGTCATTTTCATAGATAGTCCTGAGTGTTTATTCACTACTTAAAATTTTGTTTTGTTTTTTCATCATGGATTTGATACCATGTTTAATTAACATATTTATATACAGATTATTTGAATTAATTGTTTAGTGAAAGGTAATTTTAAACATAACTTGTATGTATTATTAATGATTTTTCGTTGAAGTTAAGGACGTATTCTGAAACTTGGTTTCCATTTTTTCTCAATTATGACATTTGATAATTTAAACGATTCGATTTTTTTGTCAGCTAGAATTAACTTAAATTTCCTATTAAATTAAGTGGGTAGAATTAACAGCGACGGCTGATACTCTTGTTCATTTAAAGAATTTAAATATCTGATTATAATACATAGTTAAGATAAATAATATTACACTTATATATATTTATAACTTCGTTTGTAGTTAACATTTTATTACCCAATGTGACGTTTCTTTGATGTATTTTTTTTTTAAAAAAAGAAGAGAAAAAAAAAAACTTACACGTTTTGATGTGTGTCTATTTAAAGATAAGATTATTTTTATGTTACTCAGCTAATTTAATTGTTAGTTATTAATTATAGCTACATATTACTTAGAAATAAAAATACTATTTTTATTTAACCTAAAGAGAAGAAACATTTTTTGTATTGTAAATTTTTGGAAAATGTGTTTTGAACATTGTGATATTTATTTTTTTCTGCGCCAGCGCTAGATTGTATGTTAGGGTTACTATTATGTAGTGACATTAATTCTTTGAAAATGTTGTGATGTTTGGATGTATTTTTTGGTTGTTAGCGCTTGACTATGCGTCAATGCGGAACTTGTGTTATCGTTAATAATTTTTTGTTTGGGTGATATTTGATGTAATTTATTTTTAGTTATGTATAAGTTTATAATTTAGTTAAATTACTTATTATGCTGTGCTTGTCATAAGCTTTCTTTTTTGTGTTAGTATATAAATATACTTTAGCATTTTTGTATTTTACAATACGTTGTTATATTTGGATAGTTATTGTTAGGTGTTGTTACCAACTTTCTTTACATTTGCATCTTTACTGTCATCTCTCTTTGTTGATTATTCGTCATTTCTTTACATCTTTTCTGTTGTCTTTTCAGTATTGTCTGATATTTTGTTTATGCTTCCGTGTTTCATCTTTGATGTCATTCATACTTCTAGTATACTTTTTTCGTGTTACGCTATTTATACTTTCATTCTTTGTAGTGTTAAGTTAATTATATGACTTTAGATAATGTAATTGGTTCTTATAGTTCTATTTGTTTTACATGTATGGAATTGTTGTCTTCATTGTCATCTTATGATTCTATTTGATTCTTATCATATTCCCATTTCATATTTTGTCTTTTCTCGTATTGATATAATTTATTTTCTGTTTAGTTTGTACTATGTATACTTAATTTGGGTTTTGTATTAGATTAATTTTTATTTTGGTATGCTTGAATGATTATGTTGGATGATTTAGTCGTTATCTTACATTTATTGATGATATTTTTGTAGATGTGCTATGTTCTCTTGTCATATGTATATTTTTGTAGGTAATTGATAGAACTTCATTAATTTTTTAAAAAATTTTTGGGAATTAATTTAAGACGTATCTGATATAACTTCATTGACCGTTAAATTTTTGGGAGTTAATTTTCAACAAAAAAAAAATGATATAATCATTTTTTTTTCCCTGGGAGTGTGGCAAACTGATAAGTGCAGATGTGATGAAAGGGAAATGATCTTGGGAAATACGTGTTGAGTAGAGTTAATTTTGGGTTAGAGTACTTGCTTACAGATTGGTATGGATTTGTTTAAAGATTATCTCTCTTAGTTTCGTGGAAGACAGTATGTCAGATAGCAGGTGAACTCTGGTCATAATGTACTGTTTCTGAACTGTTTTTTGAGTGAT
>JAMPIV010013741.1:0-57660 GCA_024509875.1 Oreohelix idahoensis | reverse complement strand
TAAATACTGATTTTAAACATTGCTATATAACTCTACGTGTTGTGCTGATATTTTTTCAGGAACTTACTTAATACTCGTCATAATCATTATTATATGTTTGGAATAAGACCTGTTCGTTGGACTAGAAGAAATTCTCACTAAAAGACAAGACGGCCTATTTAGAGTCGGGAGGAGTGTATTCACTATTCCAATCTCGAAAAATGTGCCCATTCATTTCACTGTGGTAGTCCTACCATCTACAGACTTTGTTAGATATAATTGTTCTGCATCCACACGGACAATCCCATTTCATGTTGCTGCCCTCAGCCATTGTGCCTAATATTAATGCGTTGTACCTTTTGCTGCTGGGTATCTTTCCTTATTAGTGGCTCTCGTCAACAGATTGCCATTCTTTCTCGTTTCGTATGACTGAGCAATTAACCCAAGAATTTACGTTTCAAATACACTATATCATAGCCGTCTTGCCTTCTCTCTCACGAATTCTGCCTAAGGTTATTTGCTTCGGGGGGGGAGCTGCCAACCTAGATGTGTGGTTTTTACCACAACTATAAAATTCCTTTCCGCCAAGACTGTTTTTCTTAATTGTGAAGCCGATACACTTCATGACAAGGTTGCCAAAGGAGTTGTTTTTTGACACGTTTAATATCGCATATATGCTTTGCCCCCCACTCAGCCGACTTTTCAGCATGCGGGAGTAGTACACAAGATTGATTGGCATTTTAAACAATCTTCAAAAATCAAACGTCTAATGACATCCTTGTCAAAATCGATCAATTTTTTTTCCTTCCTCTTGCTTAAACTGCAGCCTTCTGTACAATCGCCGATCCTGTTGTACTCCAACGTCGAAAAGATCTTTCTATTCCACACCAGGCCCTTTCGTGTTCTTCCTACCTGGTTCTTGGGATGTCGTGGTATAAAACAACCCATCTTAGGCCTTCTCTGCGGAAAATGGCCTGTACATTATAACAGTTACCTTCTGCCCAAAGTGATTAATATTGCATTTCAGATTCCAATAGCGCTTTGCATAAATAATGCAGTTTAGTTTATTAATATATTGATGCGCCTGGTGTTCAGTTTTTGTTTCGTTGCAGCCAAACTCATTGCAATTAGCATACGCCGCTCGAAATAATTACTACGCGGACTGTGTACAATAGGTGCGCACTCGTGCGGGACATGTAGTCTCACTTACACTATTTAAACCAAAAAAAAATATTGAATAGCAACATTTCATCGCTTGTGCTATGTCTGCCAACAAAAAATTAAGTGCCGCAATTTTTGATAACGGATCTTGTAACTTTCCTGTGTAGAACTAATTAAAACAATTAACACAGGACAAACGGTATGAGTTTTTTATATAACTTACAGAAAGAAAATTCGAACATGACTATGTAGTTTTGTAAAGGGCAATAAATTATATTAATAACTGCAATTGATTTCATGTAGGGCACGTTAGCATAAATTTCAATAACATCCGTCAAGGGGTTGCAAAAGTTACAATGTTCAATGTGTGGGCACCGTATTTCCGAACGGACATTAGTCTGGTTCTTGTCATCAGTGTACTACATATTGATCTGGTTCGTTATTCTTTTCAATTCTGTACATAAGCATCCATTAATGAAAGTCTGTTTACTTCGTTGTTTACTGTTTTTGTTATTCTCCGTACAATAGAACAAATTTGATATTTCTTTTTTGTGGGTTAAAAAATTCTTATTTTTGTGTTGTACTTGATGTCTTTTGATTTCCATTATATTTCCCAAATGCAATGTAAGCACCTCGTGCCCTTTGTGTTCTTTATTTATTGATAAACATTGCCATTCAATTCAAACTTTGACAATTTTTTGCTGCTGCAGAATATACAAACACATATCTCATCTGAATTATTATAGTGTGTTTCCTCAAGTGCCATCTATGCCTGAATATGGAAACATACGTTAGACCCAAATGAACAATTGCCTAAATTACAAACTTATGTATGGATCTGTAGCTGTAATTAGAGTATCTCACACTTGGCTGATCAAAGTGATGGCTTTTCACAGTTAAATGGGAGATGATGACAGTTGGAATTTATTTGTAAGTAAACAAGGTTTTTTTTTTTTCATTGACATAAATGTGGGTAAAGTCTCTTAGGTGATACTGCACCGTTTGGAAGTGGAAGTGTTTGGGACTTCAACTATATACTAGGTCCAGCATTATTATGTGGTAGTGAGGAGTTCTCTAATCCTGCTGCCTTTTCCTTCCCCTTCAAAGAACAGTGCGAGGTAGGTACCCTTTTGCAGTCTGGGTAGACAAGAGCTTTAACAACCACAATGTTTTGATTCGCACAACCCGGTAACCTTTCTGCTGATAGGCAATCGATCCTAACTGCTTAGCTCCAACCAGATGAATTGGCAAGGCAAAAGCAACATATTAATATGCTTCATTATTTCCTCTCAGAATATACATTTGACATGCTTGTCTTTCTATATACTATTTTTAATATGCTTCATTATTCCTCAGGACAATATTGTGGACTTACTTGTTACCTTCCACTAACACACCCACACTATTACTTGGTACCAGGTGTGTTCCAAAAAACAGAAGACAAGTGGAGAAGACGGAGGAAAACTTGGGGTGGTCGCTCCTTCATGCGAGTATGGACTTTACGGAGGCGTATGAGTCTGTCACTCCTTGCCTTTGCCAGAGCACATGCAGGATCACGACAGAACGACGGAAGACCGAAAAACTAGCTCATGAGTGGTATTTTAGGTAAGATTATTTTATATCTCAGTCATTATATTAGTGCTCGTGGTGGGAGGGGAGGGCCTTGAGGTGAAAAGAAGCAAAGGATATGACGTAAGAGGTGGATCCAACGTTGGCCGTGCTTATCGTGGTGAGATCGTGACATAGCGTGGTGAGGTCGTGCATATTCGTGGTGAGTGTGCTATCGTGGTTGAGTCGTGCATATCGTGGTGAGGTCGTGCATTTCGTGGTGAGGTCGTGGCATATCTCGGTGAGGTCGTGCATATCGTGGTGTGGTCGTGCATATCGTGGTGAGGTCGTGCATATCGCTGTGAGGGGTGCATATTGTGGTGAGGTCGTGTCATATCGCTGTGAGGGCGTGCATATCGCTGTGGGGTCGTGCATATCGCTGTGAGGGCGTGTATATCGTGGTGAGGTCTTGCATATCGTGGTGAGGGTCGAGCATATCGTGGTGTGGTCGTGCATAAATCGTGTGAGCGTCGTGCATATCGCTGTGAGGGGTGACATATTGTGGTGAGTGTCGATGCATAACGCACTGTTGAGGGACGTGGCATATCGCTGTGGGGTCGTGCATATCGCTGTTGAGGCGTGTATATCGTGGGAGGTCTTGCATTCGTGGTGAGGTTCTGTGCCATATCGCTGTGAGGGCGTTGCATATCGTTGGGTTGAGGGTCCGTGCATAGCGTGGTGAGGTTCGTGCATTTCGCTGTGAGGGCGTGTCATATCGTGGTGAGGGTCGCTCTTGCCATATCGTGGTGAGGTCGTGCATATCGCTGGGAGGTCGTTGTAGCGGGAGGTTATTTAAAATTATATATATATGTCAAGAGTATGCCCAGTAAAGAAGTTCTGACCTTACAAGTAATACCCCAGTTCATTAGAAATAAGCACGGTGTATGGCTATCATATAAATAGTCAGATTGTGAAAAACCTGGCCGTTGTTAAGAAGTAGTACCATGGATTTAAGGTGTCTTCATCATATGATCTATGTATTATGAATTTACTTAATATTCTTAGGGATAAGTAAAATGTAATTCACTGAATACCACAAATGGAAGAAGTGATTAATCCTCAGGTTACAGTTAAAATAGTTTAATAAAGTACACACTATATATTTATATTTTTACTAGTTGGAACAAAGAGCTATACTCATATTATATATAAAAGTATTCACACAATTTACTATTAGTGTCTGTTTAGACTTACAAGATCTGAATTATTAAAGTTCTGCAAACCTGCAATACACTGTTTTTTTAGACTCTTTGGACTTTCAGGAGTTAATCTGTCATCACGTTGACATCGAGTGTTTTTCTGTATGGTTTAATTATGTTTCACTAAATTTTGCTGTTTTAACTATATATTGGTGAGTCAGTTGTCTTAACTGGGACACTATATCTGTTCAAATTGATTAACTGCTGAAACTCGAACTGTCATTTGCTGGATATCTCTAGGACCTTGGGTAGGGCCCAACAGTAGGGATGCACAATGACACAGTTGAAGTGATCACTCTTTGGGGTCCTGCACTTTTGTGGGATTTGCCTCGGATGAACGACACAGGCCATTATGAATACTGGACAGTCGTGGTTTTGGAGTATATTTCATGGAAACTGCAAACATATCAGATCCTTGGCTAGTATCTGGCTAGGTCTTGTAGCTGACTAGAAACAGATGTCAGACCAGTCAGTCATTCAGATGTCCACCGTTAATACAACTCATAGTAAGTAAGGACATCATCTTTCAGTGATATAGCATTATAATATTAAACTATTTCAAATTAAGTGTAACTGACTAGCCAACATAAGTCAGACAAGTTCAGTCATCAGGTGTCTCAAAGTTATACAGTCATAGCAAGTAACTCAATTCAATGATTTTTGAGATTAATATTAAAACATATCAGTAATATAAACATCATCTGGTTTATTCCGCAACAATCCTATACATCCTTCATCTTCTATAACTTGGATCCTTCCAAATTCATAATCAAGTACAAATTCAAATTACTGATGCTATTCTTAGCATCTACACAAAAGTATTATTACATAAATAAAAAGTGGGAACCACGCGATCTAAGTTGACTTTCTTCGTAGTATCAAATTACATAGTTATTGGCAATTGAAATCCTGGCTTGGGAGAATATCACTCCAGTTTTACACCAGCTGTAAATGGGTACAAAAAGTTGTGCGCTCGAACTAGGGAAGGCAATTAGGCAGGTCGAGGTAAGGGGACTAGTCACCTTAACCTTCGTAACTGGGATCTCCCATGATGATAGTTTCTAACACTTCTTTTCACTATCGACCAATCTCTGCCATGGGACTTGCCTTTATTTTCGTAAGCGATAAAGCTAATATGATAAATACTGTATATCTTCATTAGGCTGTGTGGGCTTATTTGTGATGTAATTTTTGTACCAAGCAACACACATCTTCCACAATGCACATGTTTTGATCATATTAAAAATACAATTTCATTTATTATACAATGACTATTATACAAGCTTATTTTGTGGATTTCTCATTACGTGTAACCTGGAAATCACCAATTCATTAATACACGGTAGTTATCTTAATTTACGCTTTAACATCAGACTTCAGATTACTGGACTGTAACATTGTTTCTGGATACGCTCACATTATCTGGGTAGTGGCAGAAACTCTGCACTCCAGTACTGTCTCAACCGCTTTCGTTGTGTATCTCCTCCCAGTTTTTACCGATACGTTTATATACTCATAGGCGCGGAGTATCGGAGGTTACTGACGTCACAGCTTAAACCTTGACCTGAAAAATCTTTCCGAACAGTGATTTCACCGATTCTTGCGCGTCGACTGAAATTTTGCCTTTCTCATTCTCAGCATTTATAATATTCCATATTGTTCCATCTTATTCTAGGTTTTATCACGGCCGATAAAATTCTCTATCTTCCTATCACTGTAAATTTCCCTAACTGTTTATTTGTTGATTTTATTATTTTAGAAAACAGCAAGTGGGTTTACCAAGATGTTAGCGTAACTGTGGGCGGCGGCGGGGGGGGGGGTAGCCGAAATACGCCATTTATCTCCGTAAATGATGAACTTCCTTACCGTTCCTTCTTATATTGCAGCTTTATTATCTCAATCCTTCCCCATGTTACTGAAATGTTAAAATTAACTTTTCACTACCTGATTTCACAATTATGCCATTTTATTTATCCCTTGGCGATTTCCTCTGTCTGATACACATTTCGCTGATACGCCGCCATTTTGAAAGCGGGTCATATCGATCGTTGACGGGGTTTATAAATCTACTCTGAAAACGTTTTGCAATGAATTGAAACCAATTTTGCGACATAGTCCCCATATTTTAAGCTGGATGATATTATCTAGCTTAATATTGGGTACTATGACAATTGCAAATCGACCTATTCCGAGGTTAGTTTTCACTTCATTCTATCCCTCCTCAAAGCTCTGTGGATGGACGACTGTTGTGGTGTTGATGTATTCTAGATGGTGTTCTTACTACATGTAAAATTGTATGAGGCCAGCTGTGAAGGCTCCTGAGTAAAAATGTAGTTGTGAATTGTCAGAAGGCCTTTCTTGCTACCATCTAACGACCTCACAACTTACTTTTTTTTTTCTTAATGAATGTTGGCTTCGTAATAGTGTCTAGGGTAATGATGTGTAATGTGGTTGTGTTAGTTATAAATACACCACTAGACCATTTTAAGAAGGACTTATATGATTAACAAGTGTTAAAAATACAACTGAACCTAAACTCACGTGTCTTAAGGTTTTTGATATTTTTGTTATTACATTTATTGGGTCTGGAGCAAGTTTTTTTTTTCAAGGTTTTTTGTGACAAGAAACTGGATTTTAATAGGGCAAGTAGATATGGTAATTTTATGGAAAAATATGCATGGAATGTTATTTTTTTTTTAATAATAAATGCAAGAGCGTAACCTAGTTAAGTCTAGACATAGTTAGTTTTATTAAAAAAAAAGTTAGAGTAGTCATCTCTTTTGGGAGGATATTTAACTGTTTGTGCTGTTGGGGTGGGCCTCATCAAACCTGTCATATATTGACTAACAATGTTCAGAAAATTGGTGGGGGTAATTTTTTCGGGGGATTATTAGGTCACTACCAATAGTTGGTGAATGTCCTGCAGACCAGAGGCTCACTTCATCTTTTTGTAGCTCTGGTGCTGAAAAACTTGCGTCCGCACCTGCTCCGTGCCTGGGCGGGGCAAATATTGGTGGTCTCTGGTCACAAGAACCTGACACAGATACACTCTCGAGTACAAGTCCACACACCGTATATCGACTTTATGCCTTTTGTTGTTAGATAAGAAACTCACAGCTCTGCATCAAAGTAGTGGGCTCATGTGTCAAAAATCTATTGCTCTAACCCACGTACTGGGACACCGTACACTGACACATCAACCTACATCAGTCATACAGCCCCACAGGTCAGATCTCTCCTGGACCAAATTTACAGCACAGTTACCATGGTGGGTTTACATCATCGATAGATCCTCCCAGGGCACTATTTGATTCTGAAAAATAATTATTAGATATATTGTCGGCCCTAAAAGAAGATAGGTAATCTGTTTCTAAAACGCTTGATATATCTTGCATAATCCTTGCTGTAGGTTTATGTACCAACCTGGTTGGTCCTAGACCCTTGACTTGGGAGGGGGGGTCTAGATGCAATATATCCCTAAACTTGTTTGTAAGGCTAGATTTTGATCTATGGCAGTATCATAATCACTCGAACATGATAACAATATATTCAAAATATATAAAGAAAATAATTTCATATCTTACCGAGATTTATGAATAATATAACACAGAAAGTGCTAGCAAAAACTCAATGCTGAGCTGCTGGCTATAGTATTGCAGGCGTCCATAAAATTTATTTACATCTGCTTTCATAGGGGAAAAACACCACACTTTAAAAATCTGTGTTCTAACACTGGGTAACAATTATTGAAGAAATGACCCACCAAATCGCGCTCTGAAGCGCTAATGATATGAATTGTCTGTGGCCAATCACTGCCTAGGATGTACTTTATAATTTTCAAATTTCCTACACTCTAAAAGTCATTTCAGTATGCTTCAGGTCAAAGTATGGATGGTTATCTGTGTAGTCTGTCCGTCTCTACTTGTGTTTCTAAAAAAAAATGTGCTTGATTTTTGAAGCAACCTTTCTCTCCCCTTAAAATTTTGTTCGTAAAAAGTTATATTTCTTAGACACAGCTAGCCACCAAATAACCCGTCTCCTCCATAATAGTAAACTTTGAACACACTGCGTCCCCAAGGTCGTGTTTTTGTGTGCAAAATTGTTGACACTTTTAGATTCAATGCCAGTCTAGTTCGATGATGTAAAACTACACTGTCTCTTTGTCATTATATCTTCAATATTATCTATCCGTTTGTAAATCTCTTATTTTAAATTTTTTTGTAATTTTCCCAGCTACCATCCAACGCGTTCTTGCCGCCTCAATTCAAATCAAAAAGCTTGGTATCGCAAAAAATGGACGTGGGCGTCCATATCCGTACCTCGTGTCAAAATGTATTATGGGGAACGTGAATTTTTAGTTATTTTACTTTCAATCCATTTCCTCCATCCCCCCCCAATTGCGTCTCCTTAGCCTTGCTACGCAATCTTTCCAGTCATATTTTTTTCCTTTTGATCCGCCGTTCTCATCCTGTCTAGCAAGTCAATTTTATGGAGGGTGATGACCCGCGGTCTAGGCGATCATGTACATCAGCAGCCTACGCATTATGTTTTTATCCTTACATGTTATCTTTGGAGGTATTTTACCGTTGTATCTCTGTCAATTTCACTACACATCTCCCCACTTGAAAACATTCCTATGGCAAGTTCCAAAACCAGCGATACACATAGGTAAAATTACTCCTCACGTCTGCCACTACTCTAATTTTGATCACAGGGGTGCCGACTGAGGAAATCTGCACCGACATTCAATTTGCCTGGGATATATTGGATACTAAACTGATAAGGTTGAAGCAATAAAGACCACCTCAGCAATCTTGCGTTTTCATGCTTAGCCTGAGACAAGAACACGAGAGGCTGATGGTCCGTCTCCACCACAAAAGTCCTACCATACAGATAGATTTGAAACTTCTTTATTGCCCAGATTAATGCTAAACATTCTTTTTCGCTTGTGGAGTATCCTTGTTCCGCCTTATTCAATTTGCGGCTTGCATAAGCGACTGGTTTCAGTTCCCCATCAGGTGAAGATGATCTTTGCAACAAAGCCCCTCCAGTCCTACATTACTTGCATCGGTTCTTAAGACAAAGTCCTGTGTCAAATCAGGCAGTTTGAGAATAGGCTTGCTAGTGAGTTTTTCCTTTAACTCTTGGAACGCTAGTTCACATTGTGCAGTCCAAATAATTTTATCTGGAAGTCCCTTGCGAGTCAGATCAGTCAGAGGAGCACAAATAGCGTTAAAATTCTTGATGTATTTCTGATAAAATCCGCATAACGACACGAATGATCGCACGTCCTTTTTTGTTTGCGGCCTAGGTGCTCTCTGCAGTTTTTCCAAGTTCTTAGGATCAGGGGTCATATTACCCTGATATACAGTGTGTCCCAAGAATTCCAACTCTTTGCATCCAATACAACATTTTGTTGGCCTAGCAGTTAAGTTCGCCTCCCGAAGTCTATCAAACAACATCTCCAGAGCTTCAATGTGTTCTTCAAATGTCTCTGTGGCGACGAGAATATCATCCATGAAATTCGTGATACATGGGTTATTCAGGGGATCCAACAATTTTCGCATCATCCTTGAAAACACACTCGGAGCATTTTTCAGTCCGAATGGTAGCATATTGAATTCATAATGTCCATCCGAAGTGCTAAAAGCCAAATAAGGTCTCACTTCAGGCTTCACTGGGATCTGGTAATAGCCTTTACTAAGATCCACCTTTGAAAAGTATTTTGCCTTGTTCAGTCTGGCAAATAACTGTTTTGTGTCTGGTAATGGATCCACTTGTCCTTCTGTGACAGCATTCAGTTTCCTGTAATCTATGCACAGTCTGTGTTCCCCAGACGGTTTTCCTCAACAAAAACGACCTCTCCCTCTGGTTTTTAGTCAGGTGCTTACTGACTTTTACCTGTGCTGCTGTTTCACAAGGATGTAATGGGTATTCATGTGAGGTGAGTGGTTCCTTTTGCATCTGGGTTGCAATAGCTAAGGTCAATAAGGGGGTGCTTTCCTGGAGTGGTCTGTCTTCTTTATTAACAATATTTTTCTATCCTTTTGGTCAACATTGGTTCTAGGACAATAAACTTTTTCCTTCCAATTTTTGTAATTTTCCAACCTAATTCCCCAACACTTGGGTCTGTCTAGAACCGGGAACACCACCTCTAGATATTAATCAACTAAATTATTATTTCACGTTCTAGAGAACAGGTTGTCTAGGAAATCAAACTATTAAAATTGACAAAAAGGGGAAGGAAAAAGTTTATCATGTAAACCTGTTAAAGAAGTATCTGGACAGACCACTCCAGGAAAGCACCCCCTTATTGACCTTGGCTATTTGCTACAGTATGACATGAAACTGGTAGACTCAAACCCAATCTGTATGAGAGCCTATTCTATTCCGTTCGCGAAGGAGAAGGCATTAAAGGAAGAAATAGATTATTTATTGAAGGAGGGGATTATTTCGCACAGTGAATCATCTTTTAGTTCTAGTGTCGTTTTGTTGAGGAAACCGTCTGGGGAACACAGACTGTGCATAGATTACAGGAAACTGAATGCTGTCACAGAAGGACAAGTGGATCCATTACCAGACACAAAACAGCTATTTGCCAGACTGAACAAGGCAAAATACTTTTCAAAGTGGATCTTAGTAAAGGCTATTACCAGATCCCAGTGAAGCCTGAAGTGAGACCTTATTTGGCTTTTAGCACTTCGGATGGACATTATGAATTCAATATGCTACCATTCGGACTGAAAAATGCTCCGAGTGTGTTTTCAAGGATGATGCGAAAATTGTTGGACCCCCTGAATAACCCATGTATCACAAATTTCATGGATGATATTCTCGTCGCCACCGAGACATTTGAAGAACACATTGAAGCTCTGGAGATGTTGTTTGATAGACTTCGGGAGGCGAACTTAACTGCTAGGCCAACAAAATGTTGTATTGGATGCAAAGAGTTGGAATTCTTGGGGCACACTGTATATCAGGGTAATATGACCCCTGATCCTAAGAACTTGGAAAAACTGCAGAGAGCACCTAGGCCGCAAACAAAAAAGGACGTGCGATCATTTGTGTCGTTATGCGGATTTTATCAGAAATACATCAAAAATTTTAACGCTATTTGTGCTCCTCTGACTGATCTGACTCGCAAGGGACTTCCAGATAAAATTATTTGGACTGCACAATGTGAACTAGCGTTCCAAGAGTTAAAGGAAAAACTCACTAGCAAGCCTATTCTCAAACTGCCTGATTTGACACAGGACTTTGTCTTAAGAACCGATGCAAGTAATGTAGGACTTGGAGGGGCTTTGTTGCAAAGATCATCTTCACCTGATGGGGAACTTAAACCAGTCGCTTATGCAAGCCGCAAATTGAATAAGGCGGAACAAGGATACTCCACAAGCGAAAAAGAATGTTTAGCATTAATCTGGGCAATAAAGAAGTTTCAAATCTATCTGTATGGTAGGACTTTTGTGGTGGAGACGGATCATCAGCCTCTCGTGTTCTTGTCTCAGGCTAAGCATGAAAACGCAAGATTGCTGAGGTGGTCTTTATTGCTTCAACCGTATCAGTTCAGTATCCAATATATCCCAGGCAAATTGAATGTCGGTGCAGATTTCCTCAGTCGGCACCCCTGTGATCAAAATTAGAGTAGTGGCAGACGTGAGGAGTAATTTTACCTATGTGTATCGCTGGTTTTGGAACTTGCCATAGGCATGTTTTCAAGTGGGGAGATGTGTAGTGAAATTGACAGAGATACAACGGTAAAATACTCAAAAGATAACATTTAAGGATAAAAAACATAATGCGTAGGCTGCTGATGTACATGATCGCCTAGACCGCGGGTCATCACCCTCCATAAAATTGACTTGCTAGACAGGAGGGGAACGGAGGATCAAAAAGGAAAAAATATGACTGGAAAGATTGCGTAGCAAGGCTAAGGAGACGCAATTGGGGGGGAGGGCGGAAAGTAAAAAATTCACGTCCCCCAAATTGACACGAGGTACGGAATTGGACGTTTTGCGATACCAAGCGCTTGATTTGAATTTGAGCGGAAGAACGCAGATGTTAAGAATATTACAAAAATTTAAAAAGTAATTTTTCTTAATATTAATGTTAGGAATATAAAAATTAGCTGGCCGGATGGCCTATTCTGAGCAGTGAACTAATATGTTCTTAATTTTACAAACGGATAGATAATATTGAAGATAATGACAAAAGACAGTGTAGTTCACATCATCGCTAGACTATATTGAATCTAAAAGTGTCACAATTTGCACACAAAAACACGACCTTGGGGACGCAAGTGTTCAAAGTTACTTATTATGGAGGAGAGGGTTTTTGAGCGGTAGCTGTGTCTAAATATAACTTTTTACGACAAAATTTTAAGGGGAGAGAAAGGTTGCTTCAAAAAATCAAGCACATTTTTTTTAGAAACACAAGTAGAGACGGACAGACTAACAGATAACCATCCATACTTGACTGAAGCATGACTGAAATGACTTTAGTGTAGAAATTTGAAATTTAAAGTACAACTAGGCAGTGATTGGCCACAGACAGCATATCATTAGCGCTCAGAGCGCATTTGGGGTCATTCTTCAATAATTGTTCAGTGTTAGACACAGATTTTAAAGTGTGGTGTTTTCCCATATGAAAGCAAGTGAAGTAAATTTAGGGACGCCATCCTATAGCCAGCAGCTCAGCTGAGTTTTGCTAGCACTTCTGTGTTAATTATTCATAATCTGGTAAGATTGAAATTATTTCTTTATATATTTTGAATATTGTTTCATGTTCGAGTGATTTGATACTGCCATATCAAAATCTAGCATTACAAACAAGTAGGGATTTTGCTCTAGACCCCCCGCCCAAGTCAGGGTCTAGGGACCAACAAGGTACATAAACTACAGCAAGGATTATGCACGATAGATCAAGCGTTGAAACAGATTACCTATCTTCTTTTAGGGCCGACAAACTAATAATTATTTTTCAGAATCTATAGTCTGGGAGGATCTATCGGATGTAAACCCACCATGGTAACTGTGCTGTTTGGTCAGAGAGATCTGACCTGTCTGTATGATGTGGTTGTTGTGTCAGTGTGGTGTCCAGACGTGGGTATAGAATAGATTTTGACACATAGCCCATACTTTGATTGCAGAGCTGTGAGTTTTCTATCGACAACAAAGCAGAGTCTATTCGGTGGGTGACTGTACTCGAGTGTATCTGTGCAGTTCTTGTGACAGAGACCACCATTATTGCCCGCCAGCACGGAGAGGTGGGACCGCAAGTTTTCAGCACCAGAGCTACAAAAAAGATGAGTGAGCCTCTGGTCTGCTGGACATTCACCAACTATTGGTAGTGACTAATATCCCCGTAAAAATTCCCACCATTTTCTGGACATTGTGTAGTCAATATAGACAGGTGTGATGAGGCCACCCCAACAGCACAAACAGTAAATATCCTCCCAAAGAGATGACTACTCGAACTTTTTAAAAAAAAAAACTAACTAGTCTAGTACTTAAATAGGTACGCTCTTGCATTTATTATGTAACATTCCATGCATATTTTTTCATAAATTTTCAATCCTTCTTTTAAAATCAGTTCTGGTCACAAAAAAACTTGATCCAGAACCAATAAATGTAATATAATTATATCAAAAACTTTATACACGTGAGTTAGTTCAGTGTATTTTAACACTTGTTAATCTTATTAGTCTTCTTAAATGTCTGTGGGTGTATTTATAACTAACACACCACATTACACATCATTACCCTAGACACTTTACGTAGCCACATTCATTAAGAAAAAAAAAAATTAAGTGTGAGGTCGTAGTGGTAGCAAGAAAGGCCTTCTGATAATTGTCGCAAAATTGGTTTCAAGTCATTGCAAACGAGTTCAGTTAGATTTATAAACCCGTCAACGATCGATTGACCGCTTTCAAAATGGCGGCGTATCAGCGAAATGTGTATCAGACAGAGGAAATCGCCAAGGATAAATAAAAGCAGAAGGGAATCAGTATGAAAAGGATTTTACATTTCAGTACAGGGAAGGATTGTGTATAACTGCATATAAGAAGGAACGGTAGGAAGTTCTCATTTACGGAGATATATGCGTATTTCGGCTGCCCACAGTTACGCTAACAGCTGGTAAACCCACTTCTGTTCTAAATATTAAAATCAACAAATAACAGTTTGGGAAATTACAGGGATAGGAAGATAGAGATTTATCGGCTGGATAAAACTAGATAAGATGGAACAATATGGATATTATATATGCTGAGAATGAGAAAGGCAAAATTTCAGTCGACGCGCAGATCGGCTGAAATCACTGTTCGGGAAAGATTTTTCAGGCTAGGTTTAAGCTGTGACGTCAGTACCCTCCGATACGTCCCGCGCTATGAGTATATAAACGTATCGGTAAAACTGGAGGGATACACAACGAAAGAGGTTTGAGACAGACTGGAGGCAGAGTTTCGCCACTACCCATGAATTGTGAGCGGATCGCCAGAAACATTTTTTAGTCCAGTATCTGAAGTCTGAGGGTAAGCGAAATTATGATAACTACCGTGTATAATATTTTTTATTTCAGGTTCATATAGAATTCACAAATTATGCCTGTATAATAGTCATTGATATAATGTATTGTATTTTTAATATGATCTAAACATGTGCATTGTGGATGATTGTTGTTTGTACAAAAAGTAATCACAAATAGCCCCACAGCCTAATGAAGATATATTTATCATATTGCTTTATCGCTTACGAAGATAAAGGCAGTCCCATGGCAGAGATTGTCATAGGGAAATGAAGTGTTAGAAACTTCATCATGGAAGATCCCAGTACGAGGTTAAGGTGACTAGTCCCCTTCCTCGCTGCCTTTGCCTTCCCTAGTTCGAGCGCACAACTTTGTACCCATTTACAGCTGGGGAAAAGGGAGTGTTCCCCAGCCAGGTTTCAATTCCAAAACTATGTAATTGTACTACCGAAGAAAGCAACTTGATCGCTTGGTCACTCTTTATTTATGTATTAATTTTGTGTAGATGCTAAGAATAGCATCAGTATTTGAATTTGTACTTGATATGATTTGGAAGGATCAAGTTATAGAAAGGGATGTATAGGAGCGGAATAAACCAGATGATGTTTATTACTGATATGTTAATATTAATTCTGTATCATTGAAATGATGTTACTTGCTATGACTGTATAACTTTGACACCTGATGACTGACTTGTCTGACTTATGTGCTAGTCAGTTACACTTAATTGAAATGTTAATATTAATGCTATATCACTGAAATGATGTCCTTACTTACTATGATTGTATAACGGTGACATCTGATGACTGACTGGTCTGACATCTGTGCTAGTCAGCTACAAGTCTAGCCAGATACTAGCCAAGGCTGATATGTTGCAGGTTCCATGAAATAACTCAAACCAGACTGTCCAGTATCAGAAGCCTGTGTCGTTCATCAGAGGCAATCCCACAAAAGTGCAGGACCCCAAAGAGTGAACTTCAACTGGTCATTGGCATCCCTACTGTTGGGCCTACCAAGTCTGATATCAGCAAAGGACAGTTCAGTGTCAGCAGTATCAAGTTGAACAGATAAGTGTCAGTTAAGACACTGACCACCAATATATATAAAACAGCTAATAGTGAAACTCCATAGTTCAGTCAACTGATGACAATTAATTGGAAAGTCAAGAGACTAAAAACAGTGATTGCAGGTTGCAGTAACTTTAATATTCAAGATCTTGAAGTCTAAACAGACACTAATAGAAATTGTGTGAATACTTTTATATATATATATGTGTATGCTCTTTTCCAACTAGTAGAAATAGAATATTAGTGTAATTATTAAACTATTTTAACTGTACCTGAGGATTTATTCACTTCTTCCATTTGTGGTTTCAGTGAATGTACATTTTACTTATCCCCTAGAATATAAGTAATCATAAGATAGTCATAGGGAGGAGACACCTTAAATCCTGGTACTACTTCTTACCAACTGGGCCAGGGTTTTCACAGTCTGACTATTTATATGATAGCCATACACCAGTGCTTATTTCTAAGACTGGGGTATTACTTGTAAGGTCAGAACTCTTTACTGGCATACTCTTACATAAATATAATTTTATGCTTGCCCTCACAGCGATATGCACGACCTCTCACGATATGCAAGAAAAGAACCTCACCCACGATATAACACGCCCTTCTCAGCGATATGCACGACCCCACAGCGATATGCACGCCCTCACAGCGATATGCACGACCTCACCACAATATGCACGCCCTCACAGCGATATGCACGACCTCACCACGATATGCACGACCTCACCACGATATGCACGACCTCACCACGATATGCAAGACCTCACCACGATATACACGCCCTCACAGCGATATGCACGACCCCACAGCGATATGCACGCCCTCACAGCGATATGCACGACCTCACCACAATATGCACGCCCTCACAGCGATATGCACGACCTCACCACGATATGCACGACCTCACCACGATATGCACGACCTCACCACGATATGCACGACCTCACCACGATATGCACGACCTCACCACGATATGCACGACCTCACCACGATATGCACGACCTCACCACGATATGCACGACCTCACCACGCTATGCACGATCTCACCACGATATGCACGACCTCACGTTGGTCACCTCTTACGTCATGATCCTTTGCTTTCTTTGTCACCTCACAGCCCTCCCCTCCCACCACGAGCACTAAATATGACTGAGATATAAAATATCTACCTAAAAACCACTCAGAGCTAGCTTTTTCGGTCTTCCGTCGTCTGTCGTGATCCTGCATGTGCTCTGGCAAAGGCAAGGAGTGTCTGACCATCGCTCCGTACAGTCCATACTCGGCCATGATGGAGCTGCCACCCCAAGTTTTCTCCGTCTTTCTCCACTTGGCTCTTCTGTTTTGGAACCACACCTGGTACAAGTATAGTGTGGTGGTTAGTGTGAAGGTAGACAAGTATGTCACATGTATTGTCAGAGGAATAATGAAGCATATTAAAATAGTATAAGATAGACAAGCATGTCAAATGTATTCTGAGAGGAATAATGAAGCATATTATTGTGCTTTGCCTTGCCAATTCATCTGGTTGGCTAAGCAGTTAGATCGATTGCCTATCGCAGAAAGGTTACCGGGTTGTGCGATCAAAACATTGTGGTGTTAAAGCTCTTGTCTACCCAGCTGCAAATGGGTACCTCGCACTGTTCTTGAAGGGGAAGGAAAAGGCAGCAGGATAGAGAACTCCTCACTACCACATAATAATGCTGGACCTAGTATAGTGAAGTCCCAAACACTTCACTTCCAAACGGCAGTATCTCCTAAGTGACTTTACCCACATTTATGTCAATGACCTTGTTTACTACAAATAAATCCCACTGTCTTCTCTCCATTTAACTGAAAGCCTCACTTTGTCATCCAAGGTGGATACTCTATTTACAGCTACAGATCCATACATAAGTTTGTAATTTAGGCATTGTTGGGTCTAACGTATGTTCCAGATTCAGGCTTAGATTGCACTTGAGGAAACACTATAATATGCAGAATATACGTATCATTCTGCAGCAATATTGTCAAAGTTGATTGAATGGCAATGTTATCAAATAAGAACACACAAAGGGCACGAGGTGCTTACATTGCATTGGGAAATATATGTCAATCAAAAGACATCAAGTTCAACACAAAAATAAGAATTTTAAACCCAAATATCAAATTAGTTCTATTGTACGGAGAATAACAAAAAACAGTAACAACGAAGTTGTAACAGACTTTCATTAATTGGATGCTTATGTACAGAATTGAAAAAAGATACGACCAGATCAATATGTAGAAACTGATGACAAGAACCAGACTATTGTCCGTTCGGAAAATTCGTGCCCACACATTGAACATTGTAACTTTGCAACCCCTTGACGGATGTTTATTGAAATTTGCTACGTGCCCTACTGATATCAATGCAGTTATTAATATATTTTTTGCCCTTACAAAACTCATGTCATGTTCGAATTTTCTTCTTTAAGTTATATAAAAAATCTTACCTTGTTGTCTGTGTTAATTTTTTATTAGTTCTACAGGAAAGTTACAAGATCCGTTCAAAATTGCGCACTTAAATTTTTGTTGCAAGGTACATAGCACAAGCGATGAAATGTGCTATTCAATATTTTTTTGGTTTAAAATAGTGTAGTGACTACATGTCCGCACGAGTGCGCACCTATTGTACACAGTCGCGAGTAATTATTTCAGCGGGCGTATAATGCTAATTGCAATGAGTTTGGCTGCAACGAAAACAAAAAAACGACACCAGCCAGCGATCATATATTAATAAACTAAACTGCATATTTATGAAAAGCGCTATGAATCTGAAAAGTGCAATATTATCACTTTGCAGAAGGTAACTGTTTTATTGTACAGGCATTTTTCGCAGAGAGGCTTTAAGATGGGTTGTTTATACCACGACATCCAAGAAACCAGGTAGGAGAACACGAAAGGCCCCTGGGTGTGGATAGAGAGATCTTTTCGACGTTGGATACAACAGGACGGCGATTGTACAGAGGCTGCAGCAAGTAAGCAAGGAAGGAAAAAAAAATTGATTGATTTTGACAAGGATGTCATTAGACGTTTGATTTTGAAGATGTTTAATGCCAATTCAACTTGTTACTCTCCGCATGCTGAAAAGTCGGCTGCAAGCAGAATGCGATATTAAACGTGTCAAAAACAACTCTTTGGCAACTTGTCAGAAAGTGTCGGCTTCACTTTAAGAAAAAACGTCTGGCGGAAGGAATTTTTTGTGTGAAAAAACCACATCTGGTTGCAGCTCGAAGCATAATACCTTAGGCAGATTCGTGAGAGAAGGCAAGACGGCTATGATATAGTGTATTTGAACGAATCTTGGGGTTTAATGCTCATCATACGAACGAGAAAGAATGGCAATCTGTTGACGGAGACCATAGAAGGAAAATTCCCAGCAGCAAAAAGGTCAACGCATTATATTTAGCACATGTGGCAGCAGACAGAATGGGCTTGTCCGTGATGCAGAACTTATTTTTCTATCAAAGTCTGTAGATGGTAGGGACTACCACAGTGAAATGAATGGGCACATTTTTCGAGATTGGATAGTGAATACATCTCCTCCTCCCGACTCTAAATAGGCCGTCTTGTCTGGTGATGGATAATGCGTCCTATCATAATGTTCTAGCGCAGGAGGATAAAGCTCCCACTTCGGCAAGCACGACGAAAGAGAAAACAAAATCAGGAGGTGGCTTGTGAATGAAAATATCTTCGCTGACAAACAGCTATTTAAAACCAAAGTTGTTGCAGCTTGTGTGAGACAGAGGAATAAGACAAAAGTGTATCTGATTGATAAAATCATCCAAGAGCAGGGTCATGTTTCTCTCTTCGACTCCCCCCTTACCATTCTCACCTTAACCCAATAGAGCTGGTTTGGGCTAGAGTTAAAGGGCAAGTGGCCGTCCAGAACACCACTTTTAAAATGTGCGCGATGTTAAAGGACATGACTCGTGAGGCCCTTTTCACAAATAGACATGGAGTACTGGGCTAAATGTGAAGAATACACACGTGCTACAGGAAGAAGAAGATTACTGGCAGCGAGATGGCTTGCAGTTTATCCAACCAATAACTGTTGTGTGAACTTATTGGAGTCGTCCAATTCGGAATGAGGTACATCGATCGCATTCCTTCGTTTGTGATAAAACTAATTTTCATATGCCAATCTATAATAACAACATAAACAGATACGATTCGTCAATAGCTTCCTGATGATTTACTGCTATTCATGGTTCATTTCAGAACATCGTTCCCCGTATCAAAAATCACGTGGAACAACCAATCACAAACATTTAGGACACGCCTTTGAACAGTCTTGTCCTCACACATGTTGCGATTTACTGTAAGAAAGAATTAAATGTTACGGGCAGATTTAGGCAAATGTTCCAAGAAAGATAAAAAAAAATCGCCGTTTTGCAAATTTCGCGGACAGCTGTGGATGTAATTATCGCGAAATCTTAAACTGCATGGAAAATCTAAGACTGCATGCAAAAAATTCATGTCCATACAACAAACAGTTTTGGAGAAAATTGACGCTTTCTGTGGGCACGAATTTCCGAACGGACTATAGTGCCAGTGAAAAATAAGAGATGATGTAAGAACCAGACTATAGTGCCAGTGAAACAAGAGATGATAAGAACCAGACTAGTGCCAGTGAAACAAGAGATGAGAAAGAACCAGACTAGTGCCAGTGAAACAAGAGATGACAAGAACCAGACTTGAGTGCCAGTGGAACAAGAGATGACAAGAACCAGACAAGTGCCAGTGGAACAAGAGAGATGACAAGAACCAGACAAGTGCCAGTGGAACAAGAGATGACAAGAACCAGACTAGTGCCAGTGGAACAAGAGATGACAAAGAACCAGGACTGAGTGCCAGTGAAACAAGATGTGAGAAGGGGACGCTGCAGATGGATCCATTAGGTCACCTGGCTTGGTGGTTAAAATGTGTGTTCTCCGGGTTGCACTCTTCTGTTCTGAAAGGCCCCCTGCATAAATGTTTGAGTTTTTGATAAATGCTCCAAAATGGGCCTCTTCGTCTAGCTTCAACAGTGGGCGATTTGTTAAAAAGACCAGAGTTCTTTATTCTGGTAGTGCTGCTAGATCGGAAATAGCTTCTTTACTGTGGTCTTTATCATCGACGGTTACAAAGACTTTTTTTCGAGCACTATAACTCAATGATTTGCCTCTACTGAGTGTGATGTATAATGTAAATATAGCCTCAGTAATCCTACAGAAATCCGACAACCTTTGCTTCACCCATTAGTGTTTATAATTTTGCTACGCAAAATCCACGAATTTCGCTGTCGGTCTGGACTCTATTATTTGAAGCCACACCTATTTTTCCTGTTTTACATTGCGCTGATGAGTGTTTACTTATACGAATTTCGTACCTGGCAGTATTAACAAGGGGAGCGAACCTGGTTGTTTACCTGAGTTTCTCACGCGAGCTGATCTGTCAATCATTGGTCATTAGACAGACGCACGTGGGGAAAAAACCAGATCCTTGAAGAAATTAAAAGGGCGATAATAATACTTCCGACCACTTTGATGTCGTGCATTTCAGGGCACGTAAAGCTTTGATCTGGGGAAAGGGACGGGAAATCTAAAAGGGTGCCCGTTTGTACGGCCCATGTCTTTTGATGTCGTTCGGCATCACGAAGTAGAGCGAACAGTAAAATCCTTTATTCGTAAACGAAGCTCCTTGTTTTTCCCTGCTATGCCGAAGGTGTTGAATTGTCACAACATCCTTTAGAGATAAATTGCACACAATCTGTTTATATATATATATATATATATATATATATATATTATATATATATATATATATATATATATAATAGTATATATATATATATGACTATTATATATATTATATATATATTATATATATATATATATATATATATATATATATATATATATATATATATATATATATATAGATATATATATATACTGCGTTCTCTCCAAGTCAGTTATCATAGTCTCTCAGAAAATTTTAGGGATAGTCGCTCTGAACGCGTATGTTACGCTAGAATCTATGTGGAATATGTGCGTTAATAGCCTTCGTGGGAATTTATTCTGTTTTCTGGTAATAATATATGTTGTGCTCTTAAGTGTTTAAATGTGTTTAAAGTTTTACCATTTTGATTCACTGTAATTCCTAGCGTTAAGACTAGTGAAATAGCAATCGCGTAGATATTTTCTTTACCAGTGGTTCAGTTTAATATAAAAATCCATCAACAACAATTTTTTTTCACCAGATAGATACGGTTTAGTGACTAAGTATAATGCTTTGAGTGACGGATAAAGTGACAGAGTAGAATTCGCATTATATTTCATTGTGTGTGTATTTTCTAAAATGAGTAGTGGGTACTTGTGCGTTAATTCACCGGGAAAATTATAATTTTACAAATTTATTACCAAAACCGAGCACCGTACTCTTTCTTGACTGAAAAATGTGTCATTTTCTCACATTGTTCCTCTCCCCCCCCCTCCCCGTTGCTTAGAATTTTTTTTAAAACAACGCCTGCCGTTCGTAAGGTTGTAGTCACGTAGCACATTCGGCCATAGGGGAGTGAAGTGTTATAGACTTCGATGTACTGGGTCCCAGCTTTATGAGGTGGGGTGGCTGTTCCCTTCCTCGCTGCCGTTGCCTTCTCTAAACTCAAGATCAGAGTGAGGTACCCATTTACAGCTGGTTTGACTGATGCGTGACACCTGTTCCCTTCCTCGCTGCCGTTGCCTTCTCTAACTCAGGATCAGAGTCAGGTACCCATTTACAGCTGGTTATGGAGTGTTAGAGACTTCACCATACTAGGTCCAGCATCGAGAGGTGGGGAGACCAGTTTCCTTCCTCGCTGTCTTTTCCTTCCCTAACTCAAAGTTAAGTACCCATTTATAGCTAGGTAGGCCCCATCTCTCGATGCTGGACCTAGTATGGTGAAGTCTCTAACACATCATAACAGGTGGAAATGGGGACCTGACTCTGATCCTGAGATAGAGTAGGCAACGGCAAACGGCAGCGAGGAAGGAACCAGTACGTGTCACGCATCAGTCAAACCAGCTGTAAATGGGTACCTCACTCTGATCTTGAGTTAGAGAAGGCAACGGCAGCGAGGAAAGGAAGAGGTGTCACGCATCAGTCTAACCAGCTGTTAAATGGGTACCTCACTCTGATCTTGAGTTAGAGAAGGCAAAACGGCAGCGAGGAAGGGAACAGGTGTCACGCATCAGTCTATACCAGCTGTAAATGGGTACCTGACTCTTGATCTTGAGTTAGAGAAGGCAACGGCAGCGAGGAAGGGAACAGGTGTCACGCATCTGTCTAACCGGCAGTAATTGGGTACCGTTAACTTGTAGACCTGATTCAATCCGTTTTAATTTGTTTAAAAACTTAAAAAAATTACGGGGGGGGGGGGGATGTGTTGATGGCGGGTCTGTCGTAAGAGAGAAAACGCTTTTTTTTTTTTTTTTTTTTTTGTGAACTTGCCTCCTTTTTTTTTTTTTTAAAACCAGCGGCACTCCCAAATCACAATGTGAAATCAACCTTTTTCAGTCAAGAAAAAGGGACGAGTTCTCAGTTTGGAACCGACTAGTGTTTAATATCATGTGTCAAAACAATAGACGCCGACAATCAACAAGCTAGTTAATGACAGGCGAGGTATTTGTTTTAAGGGCGCTGTAGCCGTAGTTATAACAAAATTAATAACTGACATTGTGCGCTAATTGTTTACGGAGTCGGGGGGGGGGAGGCGGCATGCCTAAAACCCAACCTGTACTCGCTAATGCGAAGCGCGATAAGATAGGCTAAGACACACGTGTACCTTTTAATTTAATTAGGTGACGAAGAGGATAAAGAGATCATACCCTTACGCGTGATAGTATTAGGATATTGGCATTTTGGTTAAAGTGTTTTTTTCTTCCCTAATATAGTGCTTGATCAAAACAAAACGGCCAGCGGTTTTCTATTGTTGTCTTCCCTTTTCCTCAGTTACTGAAGGAGTAATAGTTGTCGTTTTTTTCTTGGCGTTCGTCCCACCCAGTACAGGTGTAAACAGGAAATTGCCAAGGAGACAAAAACTAACATTTTAAACTGTAAAAATTTGAGTTAACTGGACTTACAAAATACTTTGATTGTTTTATTCAATTTTATCAGCCCGATGTGGCAATATACATAACATTTTTTTCCGACTTCTGACAGTCGTTTTCCAAGTGAATTTTATTCAGGAGAATACGCTGTTTCATTTATCGGCACTCACCCCAGAGCTAAGCGATAGGATTTATCATCATCATCTTAATTAACTGTTTTTTTAGCAACCAGATGTTTTCTTTAGCTATTGGACAGTACTGTCTACTGTCTACTGTGAACACACAGATCGAGCGGTTTTTTTTTTTGCTACATTGTCGCGAGAGTGAGGTTCAGATTGTTATTAGCATATAGGATATCCCAGACAAAAAATGTATCGAAGGATACCAGTTATAGTGCAGATAAGAGACTGGTCTTATAAGAAATACCCCCTTCTCTTGAAAAGAGTAAGGCTTTGTATCGACAATCCTCGAAGTGGTAGGGTTTCAAGCGGTATAAACCTTCAAGTATGATGATAGGTGAATGTTAATGAAGGTCTATAGTGCTACCTCTCCAGATACCACCTACTGACTTATGAATATAAGTTAATTTTGACTCTGCAATGAATAAATTAATTAATATAAATATATGTAATATACTTTTATGTAATACAAACATAATAATCTATACTCATCTTGAATAATTAAGTAAGACTGGAATTTCTTTGAGTGTAATATATTTTTTACAATATTATTGTCCCATTTACCGTTTCTTTTTCGGTTAAATAAAATTGATAATAAACGTTAATTCAAATTTTATGCTTTTTTACATAATAGAAATAAAAGAATGTATGGAATGTTTATTTCCACAAATAGTATAATATGATAGTTATATTTAAAGAGTCAAATTATTGCATCTTGAGAATACGTTTTGCACCAAGTAATAGTTAATCTCAGAATTGAAAAAGTCTCGAAGACGGTTAGTCATACAGGATATAAATAGGAAAAAAATAATGTAGGATAAAAAACTTGTAGGTTTAGTACTAGTTATCCACATGTAGAAACACATGTAACGTTACAAAAAATATAGACAGAGTTTTTATTGTTGTTAACATGTTTGCACTGTTCTACTTATTTAAAGTATCCTTTTAGAATAATTCTAAATTTTGATTTTATTTCATATTGTCCTTATTGGTGTGTTGGGGGACGTTTAATGGTTGGACTTGATCCTATAGTGTCACATAGGGATCAGCTTCTCTTAAATTTTCGATGGGGGGATAGGAGTTTAGTTCGACATAGTTTTTTTCTAAGAAAAGTAACAGGGGACCTTGGATTAATACATGGTAAGGGTTTCCTGAGTCTTGGGGGGTGATTGTTCTATAGTTCTTAGGAAAGTCAGGGTAGTCGTTAGGGTTTTTGGGGGTTATTCATCGAATGCAAAGTTGTATGTATTTGGGAGGATTACGTCGTTCGTAGTTTCTGTTGGTTTTTTTAAGAATTATATGTACCCGCGGGGGGATACCGGGGTTTTGGTTCCCATTAAGATTGATGGCTGTTCGTTTCATCGAAATTAGTTATCACATGATGCGAGTTTTTTTCCTATTCGTTTGCAGCTCCACTCGTGCGGCTTGTTTTTGATATTTTTCATTAACACTCTTTTAATTAAAACTTGTTCATGTAAACATAATTTTGGATTTTACATAGGATAAATTAGGATAATTATGTATACTATACTTAATGTTTTTTACCATTTCCATTATTCTTCCGTTGTTTGATTCAGGAGATAATATCTATAATTTATCTTTGTAACTGGCAGTCAATTTCAAGGGTATCTAGAGTTTTTATCCTAGATCCACCGGTAATAAATTCCTATTTGACCATAAATGTAATTTAATCGCTTCTTCTTTTGTACCCAACGTATTTAAGAAATTTTCCATGATGTTGTGGGCATCAAATTTATTGCCACTATTTTCCTTTACTAGTGTCTTATATAGGATCGCATCGTACCTCAAAAGGAAATGGGAAGACTAGATAGTTTAGTAATGCGTTGTTTGAGCATTTAGTCGCATACTTTTATTTGTCTTTTTTTTTTCTTCTCATCCTTTTATGTGTAGAGAATTTGTTAATGGTTTTAATATCTTTGTCTTACATATCTGGACTAGATTTATTAGATTTCTTTAAGGAGTTAGTATTTTTACTTGGAAATCTTATCTCTATCGGTCAATCTAATGATGATAAGTAGCTGAGGAGAATGAATTTAAGAGGGTATAATGCATGACTTTTCTTAAAGGCTATTTTTTTTTTTACTAGTTCCTTTATATACAAATGTGCAATTAAAGACTGATTCTTTATTTTCTTAGATTAAGATCACTTTACCAGAATTTATTTCCAATGACAGGAAATCCCTACAGATATAAAAGCTTCTTTCATGTATTAATCGACCTTTTATATTAAACTATGTTATATATTTTTCGTTTAGCATGTATCTTAGGTTCTTTGTGGAATCTCTAATTTTCTTCTTATTTTCTTTTTGTGTGGTACTCACACGAATAGGGCTTTCTTTTGATCTAAGCATTATTGATTTTATTTGTTAAAAATGAGAGCAAGTAAGCGCATGACCGTTTTCATTAGATTTGCTTGATTTAATCCGTTTTCCCTTTTTTTGATTTTGTTGTATCGGTTCTGAAGGAATTCTTATTTACTCATGAGTTGTATAGATTTTTAGTCCAAAAACTTTTCGGTACATGGTAGTATGATGAAAGATACTCTTGGGTGTTTGTGCTTACTCGGTATATATTTTGAAGATTTATCAGACCGTTTGTTCCATGATTGGGCAAAGTCCCCTCTTATAAAAGATTCTAATGATCTATCTAGTTTGTTGTTATTGGGCCAATTCGAAAAAATAGAAACTTCTGGAAACTCGATATATGTTTTTTCATAGATGTTTCTTGTTTTTTTTCAGATACTTGTTACCTTTTCTTTAGGTATGGTGGACCGTGATTTTTGTAGGCCAGCAAACGAATCCCAAGTGCATTGAGAGTGACATCACTTTTCGTTCTATCGGAAACTGTATTCCATCACTTTATTTTTCTTTGCAAATACTTGTAATATTTAAAAATGGAATTTTCTTGAAAGTAAAAAACTCTTTTATGTTTCTTTTTCTTTTAGAATTTTTATTCTATAAGACTATGGTTAATCCTTTGACTGTTTGGTTATAAACTTCTTTTGGGGATATTTACAGCAATTTTATTCACCGTTTCAGAAGGATCTAGGCTTTCTTATTCGGGTGCTATTTATCCTTATGAATAGCTGGAAACATGGTAAGTTATTTGTTTTTCTATAGTTTCTATGTATGTAAAGTTGCCGGATCGAAAGATAAAGAGGCAGGACAGAACTTATTGTTTATGAGTCTAGGGGGCTTACTTTTTCTGTTATACATTTAGCCTAGTTTTGTACGTTTAATGTAGCGTTGTAAGGTTATTTTTATATTTTCTTACGCCACTTAAAGGGAGGTCTTTTCCAGAGTAAACGTCTTTTACTAAGGAGGATTTAGGTACTTTTCTGGATCAAAACAGGCAAGGGGCTAGAAAATAGCTTCATTCCATTCCCAGAGATAGATAGTTAGAATTGTCCTTATGATCGGATTCTGCTCAGTGCTCGAGGTTCTATTCTATAATCACCGTTCTTTCTCAAAGGTTACCCCCGAATGCTTCAGCTTTTACTCAGACCGGGGACCAAATATCCTCTCTAAACCTATGCTATTACATTATGTACATTCCATTTTCTGATATTCCATGTTTTAAAAAAATGAGTTAGTAGTGTTAAATGACAAGAATCCAATGGAAAACACAGATACAGGTTTAAGAATAGAGAAGGTTGGAAACCCAATACTATGACCTTGTTGGCAAGATTGTCTGAAAACGTTAGCTGGAAGTTTCGAAAAAGATGACGTCAAAAACTAAAGAAAAGAATCAGTTATGCATAAATTATTATAAGAGGAATAAAATAACTCGATCGGAAAATTAAAAAAGCACGCTTTGAAAAAGTCTCTCAATTAGAGATTAGCGACTTGGTAAAACCAATATTTAGAAAGGTCAACCTAACACAAGCTACCAGTTTTTTCTGGTTACAAAATACTCAAGCCACGTCCTTATCCCCTCATGAGGGTACAAACCAATTTAGAGATGAAACATGGTAAGGAGCAAGGTGGCTAAGCTACATGTAGTTATCGTGGGAACCTTAAATGTTTCTCTGGTCGGCATGCTGAGAATGCAAATTGGAGGGAAAGAGCGTGCAGACAAGTAAAGCTTGCTTATCCAAGTACTCTCATTCAGCACGCGGAAGTCAGGAATAGCCAATCGGGGAATATGACATTCTGGCTGAACAAAGGCGGAAATGCTTAAAGATTGCTGGGAAATGAGAGCAAGGCCTCTGGATGATTAAGATGGACGAGGTGAGCCATATGGAGAAATGGAAGTGGAAGAGAAAATCATATAAATCAGGTATTGTATGTCCGTGTCATCATAACCTTATCAGGCCTCAGAAAAGATCCAGGATAGCAGAGAGGTTGAGACTTCAACAAAAACGTATGCAGATTTTCCTGTCCAAGCAGAAAGAGACACGGACTAAAAACAGAAACGTTTTACAAAGGATGTGATGGACTTCAGAGAAAGAAACCAATTCATGGTCAGTCTACCGGGGCCTCTCGTCAGCTTCTCAAAATAAGGTCCTTATTCATCTACCTGTAGTACAAAGAGGGCGACGGCAATAGAACCTAGAGCACTGATTTGCCGATAGTTAATGCCTATCAAACCAGGTTTTTCCTCAATCTGTGTCCTATCCATTCTCTAGCGTTTCCTTCTCATCCTTTTTGTTCCAAAGGTGCTCGTCGTCCATAGATGATAGTCATGTAGTTCCAATGGAGGATTAGGGAAGACTTGAAGAGATCTATAAGACTTGCAATAATCCTAAGAACGTTTATAAGACGGAAGATAGCATCACCATTTATAATATAAAAAAAGTCCCTGTAGCTTTTTGATGTTGTTCTTTATGTTCTTAAACTATTTGGTTTCAGAGCCATACAATATGGACTGTGGACTTGAACAATTTGAATTGAAAATTTCTTATTTTTTGATATTGGACCCGATTTCTTTTGACCACCAACAATAATATTAACCAAATGCACATGGAAAGCTCACCCACATTAGTTCAAGCCGCTTTCCCATCAACTTATTTGTTGATATCGTTGCATCTTTTCCCTGAGAAATGTGTGTATACTTATTGCTATGCCAATGTGAATTGCATGGTCTGCCAAAGGTGAAATGAATGGCTGCCAAGGTTGTGAATGCATGGATTGCCAAGGTGCAAGTGCATGGATTCAAACCATCTTT
The DNA here is from genome assembly GCA_024509875.1 of Oreohelix idahoensis. NCBI lineage: Eukaryota > Metazoa > Mollusca > Gastropoda > Stylommatophora > Oreohelicidae > Oreohelix > Oreohelix idahoensis. The sequence goes on along the minus strand of JAMPIV010013741.1, from coordinate 28,660 downwards.
TAAAATGTGGTGTTTACACTTGCCATTATAACCCTTATTACATCTTCTCCCTGCATTTATTCTCAATAATTTTGTTTTCTGCTTGTGTTTTTTCTGGTTCTGACCTACTTGTGATCTCATCATCTTCTTTCCAATTTTGTCTTGTATCTGGGCACGGGTTAGTATTTTATTTAGGAGTAAAATGTTTACAGGTGACAGAATGGCTCGTAGGGAAATTTAAAATTTAAGTATTCAATATGACAGAATTTATTTCTCACACCTGTTGGAAGGAAAACCTTGATGACCGTTGTTTCTAATGCCACTATCACGGACAAATGGGGGGGGGTGTGGAGAGTGAAGGGGAAGGAGGGGAGGTAAAAAAGCCCTTAAATTGTAGTGAATGACGTAAGTGTGAACAGTGCAATCGGAAACAAAAAACAGTTGACCTGAAAAACTCCTCTACGCCTCCCATGAACCCCAGCTTTCTAAATTTCCCCCCCTAACCACCCCCCCCCCAATACGTGAAAGGAGCAATTGGTGTTGAAAAGCGAAAAAAGGAAGAGGAAAGAATAAAAAAGAAGACAGGAAAAAAAGTGAAGAAAGAAGAGGGAAGAAAAAGTGAAGGAACTGACTAGAGGAACAAAAAGACATTGTGGAGGTGTGAGGAGGAGAGAGTAAAAATGGAGAGAGAGGAGAGAAGAATAGAGACGAAAAAGATGACCTCTGCTTTTCGTATATCAAACTTATTTTGATTCCCACAACACAGATGATGTTGTGAGTCGAGAAGTTAATATTGTACCAGTATCCACAATGTCTTTTTAAATTTTTAGACATGTCGTCCTTAATATTACGGACCGGTAATACTTCTTTTTTAACATTGTTGTACTGAACTTGAACTCGATGTTTTTATCTGAAAATAAATAAAAATTTACTTTGAGAGGATGCCATGAAGATGTTTGTTTTTGTCTTGGATTAGAGCTCTTTTTTTCTACCCACAGGATAGGTATTTATAGGCATGCGTAAAGTAGGGGTTTTTACAGTATTTTTGCAGGTTCTTAGCTTTTATGGATGTCTTCCCTGATCCGTTGCTCTGTTGTTTGTTTGAGTTCGCGTATGTTATGAAAAATGTTGGAATGCTATATTGTCGAATTCTCCTCAAGTGTGCTGGATTTCGACAGTCCAGGGTGTTTTAAACCCCAGATTTATTTTTCTGTTATATATATATAAATTGACACTGGACATAAATAATTCTTGGCTACATATTATTGATGGCCTGTCGTTGATGGTTTGTACTATATACTATTACCCATTCTACCTTGTTTGGATTCGAAAGTGTGATTCGATCTTTACCGCTGAACAGTAAGGCAGCTCTTTATTTATGTTTGATGGTGTCTCCTTGGTTTATGTTAGGATAACATTTTCCCTCTCTTACTGGACGACCCCAAAACAGTTCACAAACGGACAAGTGGAGTGAATGATCTCGATGATCGGTTTGATTGGCTTCCCTTGACAGCCCAGTAGGGGGGGCAAATACATAGATTGAAACATTATTTAACATCGCAAATTAACGTAATGGATGTTGAAATAATGTTGCCCATCCTTCCCATGAGGTTGGCTACAAACTGGTACTGCAACAATTTCAACATAAAAATTATTAATACACAATGTCTTGCTATCTCAGTCCACTCTATGCCTGCTTTAGTATTTCTAGCTATCTTTATTGGTCTAGGTGGAAATCCATGACTGTCCAAGTTGATCTGCCTTCTTATAATATGTCAGACGTAAACATTGTTCTTTCAATATGGTTGTTATATTTTTTTTCTTTTGTCTTCAGCTTGGCGTTTCATTAGAGGTTGATTAATGGTTCTATACGCACCAGGGATGGTGTTTGATCCCAAGTTTGTTGCATAGACTGCTAGGTCCGTTCATTATCTTATACTACTTTAATGCCCTTAAGTATGTGACTCGTAACTTGTGGTAACGTTACAATCTGGTTTTTGTTCGTATTTATATATCATTTTTCTAAGGGCTATGATACCTAATGTACTTCTTGTCCTCAGCTGCTTTTCACAATCACTTTTTTATGTCATTAATTGTTGGTGGCCTGGGATTGCGATTGATGTGAGTCCTATATGTTTGTTGTTTCGTTTTTCTTTCTAATTTAGGTTGCAACCTATCTGAGTGGATTTTACTTTCACGTGGGTGTTTTTCTGCTCTATTTGCGCCATTGCACCTAGGCAGTTAAGATTATTGAGGGTTGATAGTGGTTCAGAAAACTTTAACATTGTGTTACACAATTATGTGCGCGGTTTAGGGTGATAGGGTGTTGTGAAGTACTGTTTGGTTAGGCTTGTTCTACCGTTGTGTCACTCACTTCGTTTTACATTGAACAACACGTTCATGGCGTCTCTCCAAGCACTCCGCACTATACATCAGGGTTGTAGACTGTGTGGGAGTCATGATCGTTATTCACATCTATTTGCGTTAGATTCCGTGTTAGAGGGTTGGGTTTCATACATGAGGTCACACTACGACTATCTTTATTTATGAACAAAGTTTGTCTATGAAGGTTTGTTTTTTAACCTAAAGGTGAGAATTTAGATTAGGTTGTTTAGGAGACGGGTATAATCCAGCAGATTTTCGGAACTGACGAGAGTGACTTTGGTTACGGCTCCCCTACTCGGGACGAACTATGCGTGCTTTGGTGCGTGTCGTGATTCCTTGTAAGCTTGTCTCGCCGTCTTGTTGTATGGCTGCGATTTGTGGTCCATCATTGACTTACCAATATACTATTCACACTCATTTTCTTAAATGTCGAGAATCTCATAATATTAAAAATTTTCAATTCGTCACCGATTGTTACTCTTTTATTAATTCTTAATTTCTTTGTTTATTGATTACCATTTGTGACTATTAAACATATAAGATAACTTCATATAAAAACTTTAACTAGGTGACGAACCTTTTTAATATACGTTTTGTGTTCTTGGTCCGGTAATTTCAACGTTACTGACTCCATTGTTTGTTTCTACTGCCTGTAATGGTGAATACTGGATAAAGGACGTAAGGACTACTTGTTGTCGGATGAGTATATACATAAGTCTTTTAAATATCACGCACTACGCTAAGTTGAATCTTCTCTTTGATATGACCCGTGTGTGGGACATCTCGAAGATAATAATCATCTGTTTATTAGTAGAAACAGATATAAACTCAGTTTTAGAATCATCACATTACTAGTTGACTCAGTGTTCACTGTTGTGTGGATCTCGAAGCTAAATTCACTGTTTATTGTAGAAATCAGAAAAGACTCAGTTATTAGAATCTCACCTACTCTATGTTGATACTCATTTTGACTGGGGTTTGTGGATCTCACACGAAGTTAATTTACTGTTTACAAAAAAAGCCTCTCTCAATATGTTTCTTCTTTTTGTGAATCCTTAGCCCTTTGACTGATCATATCTGCAGTCAGTGTTCCATCAAGGCTTGTGTATGTCCTAGTCACTAACTGACATAATCACTATTAACTGCACAAGCCTCCCTGGGTGGTAACGAAGGGGGGGGTTGCAGGGTTGATGTCACGGGGGGGAGGTTTAGGGGGGGGATGGTTGGAGTGAGAATGAACCATTGAAGGCTCAATTTGAACTATTTTGGGGGGTGGAACTGTGGCGTGTGAGGGTGGGGTGAAGTTCGAAAGACGTGGGAGGGGGGAGCGAGGACAGCGGTGGTAGGATCTGTACGCTACGTAACGAGTGTGTATTGGTTGGACGGAATTTAGTGACCAGTGAGGAGAGCGCTGATCGAGTGGGTTAGTTTTTGTGTGGGCTTTTGCCTTGGGTGTACTTTTGGGTATCATTAAAGACAACTCGCGCAATATGAGTTGTCTGGGAGGTAGGATGGGCAGGTGGGGGGAGACGGGTTGATGTCTGGCCCATTTTGGTCATACCCACTCTAAATCATAAATACAACGTTTAATGTTTATAGACATTCTAGAGTATTCCCATTCTCCTTTACACTTCAAGGACTATTTCTAAATACATTTTTCGGGTATAATTGCTCCAATTTTCAAATTTGTCATTACTCTCATTAATCATTTTTAGGCAATCCAGCGGCCTTTTTTCTGGCATTTTACTGGTTCCTTGGCCTTAGTTAAACCCCCAATAAAAACACTTATTATAAAAATATAGGGTAACTGTCGTCTCTGGTCACTTTTTACTGGATTCGTGGCCTCTCCATGACCTTACTACAGTTATCATAATTCTAGGCGCTGTGGGCACTCTTGGCTCTTCATTTTAATGCAATATAGTCTAGTAGTGGATACTTATTCTACTTATTATAATTCATGGGCACAAACGGCATCTATACACGTTACTGATTATCATGTGTCATCATGGTTGCCTTTACTTTTATTAGGATATGGGCGACTAAGGCCTCCCTCTGATCTCCTTTATTCACGATATTATAGGCTCTGTGACACCTTAAAGCACTAATTAGGGGACACAATCTATTATTTTCACGTTACCACATACATCAGGACTGGCCTCTTCTCTCAGGTAACAACCCTTCATTGTTGGCAGGAGAGAGGGTGTGGCAGATGGTGAGCGTGGGGTGTGGAAGACGACGATGGCGGCCCGCCGGGTATGCGCTGGTTGTTATTATTCTCATAGTGAGTTTCCTAGATCGGTTTGAAACCGGGGGGGTCTATCTGGTTCTATCCCCAGTTTCACTGAACAGGTTGTTGGGAATATGTTTTAGTACCTGACAATCGGACTTAGGGGTAGTTTCCCATGCCCATCTGTGTTATTTCAGTTAGGTACCTGAGCATACTACGGCGGAAGGTTAAGGCACCGGCCCGCACGGCGCCGTAGATTGTTGAGCACCACACATTTCCTCTATGTGCTGTAGTGACTGGTGTAGCTCCATCACCCACTAGTGTTGTTTGTCTTAACACTACATTATCACATCTAGGTGAATTATACGAAGTTTTATATTCGCTAGTGTGGTAGAGTGCCTATTCACGGGTGTACGATACATAATATATTACGTATCATTTCCAATGTTGGTTTGCTGTTTTTCAACACATGGCATTAGCTGCTTCTAACATTCAAGTGCTCCTTCAACTCTTCTGTTCACATTAATGGACTGCTTTATCCATGTGTTCAATTTTTTAACGAAGTAGTAGTGCTAATTTATTGTTGCCTCTTATAATCACAGCCCTTTGCCGTATTCCTGAGTTTGGTGTTTGTGCGGGTGTTCAGTTTGATTAAGGCAAATCAAGTCGATTTCTAATGGTATAGGGATCAAATGGACTGCCTCTTCTCAACAATTTGTTTGTTGGCTGCTGAGGCACCACTGGTTGTTATTATAGTTTTCCGATTAAAACTAAACCTTGTTTTATCTAGTCATGACGTCAGCATTGCGATACTCTGCCGTGGAAGCTTTTCCCGCGGTGGGTATGGTTTTGATAAGTTAGATAAAGAATTGATTTCATCTAATGATACGTCAAATTTGAGGGCTTGACTAATGTTTGACGCCAGTGTGTTGTGCGTCTGGTAAACGTCATCACGTAAAACATATTGTTACAAAACAACTGGTCTTGCAAGAAATACATCAATGCCTTGATGTAGGCTTCCTGCAAGGGCAACCAGTTTATAATGGTGCTGAATGCTCAATAAGGATGACAAAAGACAACAGAGAAGGAAGTATCTTTTCTTTCGCGTAGCACCTTATTTTCTTTTACCGTAAACTATTATACATTCACTTGGAGAGAGCAACCTAACAAGTAGATTTGACAAATGTTTGTAATTGTCGTTTTTGCCTGGTTTGTGACAAGTTGTTTTGTCTTATTTGTATTGATTGAAGTTTATGGAATGTATTTATTATTTTTTCTCCTAATGTATTTGCTTTGTGGTTTTCCTTGTCCCAGCTATTAATTAGTATTATCATAACTGCAAGATTTTATGTCCCGCGGTTGTGGCTAATCACATTTATTAGCCGCTTTTATTGACAGTGCATTGGAATGAGACACACACATTTATAAGTCAATGCAGTCCAGGTAACGCGAATTTTTCGTCTATATACGGCAAACATATACGAGCGTACCTCGCTTAAAGGTGCTTTCGCTTTTGAGCGCTTCACTAATGTCGGCGCTTTTTCAAGTTATATTTCGTTGTTTATTATTTTCGACGCTTAGCCATGCTCTTCTTAAGGAGTTTTTTTTTTTTTTAGCGGTGACGCGCATATCAGCTTGACTCCGAGCTAATCGAGCTCATCGACCGCTCCACTTTTGTTACTAGCGCTCAGTCTGTTTACTGCATTTGTGCAATTCGTATCTCAGTGTCGTATTCTGGCAAATTTAAAAATATTTTCAAAAACTTTCACTTGTTAGTTACTAGCGCTAATTTTGTAAGAAGTTTCTACAGTTGGTAACGTACTGTGGAACACTGCTACAAAAGGAAATCTCTCGCGAAAGGAAGTGTCAGTTCATTAGGCAAGACTTCATTGTTGTCTTATTTAAGAAAGTGGCCACAGGGTCTGACCCAACTTCAAACGCCCAAGTAGACCCTAACATTCAACAGCCACTAACCATCAAGGCACAAGATCTCCACCAGTGAAGAGAATAGAATTCGGTTGAGGCTAACATGATGGAAGCTACCTTTAATCTCCTTCAGCCCTTCCTTCAATATTTACTTTTTCCCCCGGCCTAAAAAGTTCATGGTCAGTCACCATAAGCATAGGGACGAAAATATTTAAGGTTAGCATTACACTACTATAGATTTTTTTTTTTTTTAATTTATCTATTTTTACTTTTGCATCGTATTTGTTTAGTCCTAGCGATATTTAGCACTTTATAAATGATAAAATAAACATTAGTTTTAGGCTGTTATGTGCACTGGCAAGTGAAAAAGGGATGTGATTCGATTTAAGGCGATAATTCGCTATACGGGCAGTGGTCTGTAACCTCCAAAACCCGCCATATTTTTTACGATGTTTGCCTGTATCAATTAAACAACGATAGAGCATCTACTCGACTACTGTTACTATCAATTAACACTTCACAAAGTTGATTTTTCTTCTTTTTGTCTACAGTTTCTGTCAGAGATTAGTATTTATATATGTATGGTCAAGGTTTGTATTTTGTTTGTTTATTGTGGCGTGGGTCTGGAAACCCTGAGGACGTAAAACAAATTGTTACAGAGACCACTACTGCAAGACCATGTATCTGCTTTATGCCGGCTTTCCGTGGGGCCATCTGCATTGGTGGCTCCATACTCTATAAGGTAGGTAAAAGAGGATGAATGATTGAATGGAGGCATGATAGAATGAATTAACGAACGTAAAAACTATTGAACGAACTATTAAACAAACGAACTATTGAACAAACGAACTATTGAACGTACGAACTATTGAACGAACGAACTATTGAACGAACGAACTATTGAACGTACGGACTATTGAACGTACGAACTATTGAACGAATGTTAGATTAAAAGAACGAACTATTGAACGTACGAACTATTGAACGAACGAACGATTGAATAAACGAACAATTGAACGAACGAACTATTGAACCGGAAAAGATATGATTGAGAGATAGAAACCGAAATATTGAATTAAATGAACCTATTGAAAGAACGTTACGATTCAGATAAAACGAACTATTGTAGAACGAATGATTGAACAAAAGAACGTATTGAATAACAGATATTTGAACGAACGAACTATTGAACGAACGAACTATTGAACGAACGACCTATTGAACGAACGAACTATTGAACGTATGAACTATTGAACGAACGATTAAACGAACGAACTATTGAACGAACGAACTATTGAACGAACAAACGATTAAACGAACGAACTATTGAACGTACGAAGTATTGAACGTACGAACTATTGAACGAACGTTAGATTAAAAGAACAAACTATTGAACGAACGAACTATAGAACGAACGAACGATTGAACGAACGAACGATTGAACGAACGAACGATTGAATAAACGAACTATTGAACGAACGAAACGTTGATCGAAAATGAAACTATTGAAAGAACGACCCTACTGAACTGATAACGAACTTAATTGAAAGTATTGAACTATTGAACGAACGATTTTAAACGATACGAACGCATTGAAACGAACGAAAAATATTGAAAGAAACATCGATTATAACGACGAATCTATTGAACTTACGAACTATTGAACGTACGAACTATTGAACGAACGAACTATTGACGACACAAACTTTATTTGAAACGTTAACGAAAACCATTGTATCGTATGGAACTTATTCGAAAGATCGTTCAGATTAAAAGAACGAAAATATTAAAACGTATGAACTATTGAACGGAACGATCGGAGTGGAATAAACGAAACTACGATCGAACGAACTATTGAAAACGAAGAATGATTGAATGAACGAAACGAGTTGAGAAAACGAACTACCTGAAAAAACGAAGTACGATTAGATAAACGAACTATTGATAGAACGATTGATTATGAACAAACAAACGATTGAACAAACGAAACTATTGAACGAATCGAAACTATTGAACGAAAGAATATTGAACGATACGACCTACTTGAACGAACGAAACTATTGATCGTGTGATGAACTATTTGTACGAAACGATTAAACGAACGAAACTATGAACGAACGAACTATTGAAACAGCAAACGATTAAACGAACGAACTATTGAACGTACGTCCTATTGAACGAACGAAACTATTGAACGAACATTATATTAAACGAATAAACAAGTTGAACCGAACGAAACTGTAGAAAGAACGGAACAAATTGAAGAACGAATGATTGAATAAACGAATATTGTATTAAATCGAACTATTGAACGAACGAACTATTGAACAAACGAACCTACTGAACGATACGAACTTTTTAAACGTACGAACTATTGAACGAGCGATCACGAACGTGCTATTTAATACGACGAACGATTGAACGACATTACGAACGGTTGAATGAACGAAGTGGGATTAAGTGACATGAATGCGGTTCTTTGACATCTGCTTGTTCTTTATGTTAAAAAAAAAAAATTTATTTTACTTACTTACTTAGTCGTTCCCCTTCTACCGTGAGGTGTAGAGGTTTGGAAGAGAGAGCGCAGACTACCCTTATCGGCTGGTCGCCTTCTACTCCTGTGGTCTGATGTTTTTCCATAATCTAGTCCTCGTGTCCTTTCAAAGATTTGTCTAATTTATGTCCTCCCAGCGGACTCTCTGGGTCGATTCCTCGGGGTCTGGATCCTTTGGCTCTTTGTTTCCCATGCCTTTGTCGTGGTTTTCCGGATCTTCTTCCACATTCTGCAAACATGGCCAAACACACATCTTTGTTGGAAATGTATAGTACTTGGGGTCTGCAGGAGGTAGGATTTAAGGCCTTGACGTATCGTCTGGTTGCGTACCATGTCTCTTCTTGTTACTTCAACCACCTTCCTCAGATACCTCATTTCTGAGGTTTGGATCTGGCTTTTATGGGTTGTAGTCATTGCCATGATCTCGCATCTATTGCTGAGGAATCCACGATTTATGGCCTGAAAAAGTCTCCCAGCTGCTGCTTTTCGAGTGGCCAACTCTTCTTTCATGCCTCCCCTTCGGTCTATAATAGCTCCGAGGTATTTAAAGTGGTCGACCTGCTCCAGGACCTGTTCTCCCAGCTTAATCTGATGTTTTCTTTCTTCTCGTGATATCACCATGGATTTTGTTTTAGAGATGCTTATGACCATCCCTCTCTTCTCCAGCTCTTCCTCCAGACTTGCAGGTTGGATTGAAGATGTGCCTCTGATTTTAGCAATCAGGGCAAGATTCATCAGCCAGAAATTGCGAGCTCTGTAATACGACCTGTTTCATGACTTCCAGTACCCCCATTGAATACTTTATTGTTCGGCTACTTAAATGCCTTGATGACTATCATCAATTAGGAGTTTTGAAAAGAAATGGTGACAGAATATCACCATGTTTACCCAGTGGTCCTGAACCAAAAACGCAGCAATAGAGAACGCAGTCAGCGGACATCATCGCTTGACATTGCCTAGTTTCAAGGATCAGCGAATCAGGAGCAGTTCAAGACCGCACTGCACCTCCACGTGGTGCCCCCCCCCCCCCCCCCCCCCCCCCCCCTTGGTTGGTCCCGGAAAACAGTCTGCAGCAGTGCAGTCTGGCTGAGCGTAGTGTGGGAATCGCAATGGGAAGCCAAACCCGGTCGTATAAAAAAAATGCCGGTGCAGAAGTCGGATTGTCGAACCGAAAGGTGCAGATATCACAGCTTAGAGAGTAAAACCAGGAAACAACGCAAACACCACCTAGACCTTTTCAGGGCGAACGAGGAGATGAAGACCTATTCTGACCTTATGGTTTGCTTGTCTTCACATTATTTTCTGCATGGACTTGTAGAAAGCTATGTATGCATGGAATCAGAGGTGCTGGAAATGTTCTTCCTTGCCAAATTCTGTCTATTATTTTGCTGAAGGGGAGCTTTCCACTATAGTCCCCTCTCCCTCTACCCTTTATGATAACTAAGATGGATCTGTACTCTGTATAGTCAAGGAGACCTTTTTCATTCAAGTGTCTGAGTGTGCACACATTTGGTACGCACGCATACGCTCGGTCTATAGCACAACACACATCAACAGATCTGGACACACATCAAACACACACACACACACAAAATACATATGCGTCAATGTCTGTGCAGTCAACTTAAGCCGAAGGTCGCTAGAAGTTGATTTTCCAGGGACTTCACACTGAAGAAGGGATACTACCTCTATGGTTTCCGGCTACATTGCTTCTTTGATCTTTGTTAAAAAATCCGCGTTATTTCGAAAATCTCGTGTTAAAATGAGAATTTCTCCCAGTTAAATTTGAGTTAATTTTTCAGTTGCCACAGCATAAGATTTGGTCCTCGCTTAGGTCCTCCTATTCTTTAAATAGTGTCTCCGGGAGAGGCCCCCACGTGATACTTACACGGGGCTTTTCTCTTGGTGTCTATACCATCTTGTCACTGTACAGGGGACATGTTGCCACGATTAGTGATATTAGTATAAATGTAGTCTATTTATGTTTGGCCTTAGCTACTACCTTGTCTTCCTTCTATTATGTCATCTTCATATCTTTGAATGTCTTTTCCCTTTCTTTCCCCATCGCTTCTTTCTCTTTTCCAAATGTGGTTCAAAAGATGCTACAACTTTCGTTACCAATGTCACATTCCTGGCAAGCTCCGTTTCTCGGGATACTTATTGTTTAATTACTGTATACACTTATGATTGCCTGTCATTCGAGATCAGTTTTAAGGACATGACGTCTGCCTTAGTCTTTAGTCCATTGTCTTTATTTGTTCGGGCAAATTGGTGTTTTCCCTTCCACCTCATGTTCTTTAGAGTATCATAAGACTACACTGAACAGAGAGAGCCGAGTACACACTGATGGTTCAACATCTGGTGCTGTCCCTATGTTTGTGTGGACTAGCTTTTTTCATAATGTGCTGTCTTGGGTACTTCGTTATTCCTGCTAGCATTATTTGTGCTGTCCTTACAGTTTTCTGAGTAATCAAGATTGTACTCCCTAGCATTTTCCTATTGCGGCCTGCATGTTGTCGGCTTCCTCAATGCTTTCTTTCCAAAAGAGTAATTTTCTTCTCTCTTATTTTGCTCTTTGACTCACTCTGTCCACACCAAGCTTTCCGTATCCTTTCCTTTCTTATAGTTTTTTTCACCAAGATGGACTTCACCAATGGTCTTTTGTAACATGCATGAGACAATCCTGAATAATGGTCCTTTGATATTTTAAGCCAGGTTGACTTATCCAAATCAACTTCATGGTAAATTCGAAAGGGTGACTATTGTTTTTGTGCACGCTTCAGCACTTAAGGACTTCCTGATTTTCTGGCTCTCATTCAGTAATGCTCTTTTCAGGTTCTTACATAGTTTCTCCCCTAGTTTATCCGTGGAGTGTTACTTGGTTTCGGTGGTGTGTTGATTACAGAGGTATTTTTTTGGCCTGAGCGTGTTCTTTGGTTGGGGTTCTTTTGGATTCTTATGAGGAGGCTTTCTGGTTCTATGGGGGTTTTTTAGTAAATCTTTTTTCTTCCTTGTAGATCTTTGGTCGTTCGTGCACATCTATTCCCTCTATATATATATATTTTTATTTATTTACCTAGAGAGACTTCGTCTTTGCTCTTCCATTTGTGAAAGATCCTCCCCCACTCTGAGAGTCTCAACCGAGGGCAACTCGAGTTACTCGTCCTAAAGTTCATTTTCAAAAAAGGACCATAAAACTTATGTTAATATGCAAATCAGAATTTGACCTACGAGTCGTGGTCGTTTTGCTCGTTCTGAATTAGTAAAGTACAAACAATTGTCATAACCACAACCAAGTATTGTAACCACTCAAATTTACCCCCACCATTAACGTAAGCCTTAATTACACATGCTTCGTTTGGCATATTAATAATATTTATTGCTATAAATCCAACGAACCATTACCACACCCTAATCAAATCGACAAAAACTATTACGCTTATGTAAACATAATAAATAAAACCTAAAAAAACATATAAATTCTTGCACATCATCCTCGTGTGACATTACGGCTAAACAACCCCTCCAGCATTATCTAAGTACCGCCAATCCTTATTTCAATTATTTCACTCTCAAACCAGTAAATCATGAAAATTTAGTTTCATAATTTCATCACCTAACTTGCAAAACGGGCAAAAACATGATCGCGATAACCATCAAGCGATACTAAAAATGAGCTGGGTACTAACAATAAATATGGTAAATCTACCTTCTGTATCAACCCAAGGATATTCACTATTACAGACTGAAAGGGTTTAATAGTTAATAAATCACGCCCATTTTTATCAAATCAATAGAACTCATACACCTAGCAATCACTAACTTGTCTTCGTTAATTAGGGGCCGGCCAAAAGGACTAATTTACCCAGCGTATTCTCTACTCTATACCATTGAGCCCCAACTTATATAACAATTAATCCCCACGTTCATTTTCTTCACATAGCAATGTCTCCCGCCTCAGTGCGTAATTGCACAAAAAAACTGTCTCGTGTGTGACCAACTTTAACCGAGGTAAAACCCTAAAGCCAGTGCACCCTATTTATTCATTACATCAACGTAGAACACGTGCCGTTTATACGAATTCCCCGACACTGGGAACTTCCATAACAAAACAAAGAAAAACAATTCGATCATATTATACATCGCTAAAAAATATTCTTTCATACAAAAACCAGGCCTGACCTTTACATGAATAAACACGCATTATAGCTATTGACAATCCTAGTGTGGGCATATGGCATTCAATTAAATCCATTATACTATATAAACAATTCCTCCCCAGTTATCATCAATGGTAACAATCCAAGGTTAAACCCTCATGTTGGTTCATCAAGATGCTAAAAAGTTGTATGAATATAACATGGGCTGGGCATATCTCATATCTTTCAATTTCCATCTTAAATCGTTAGTCCTGGAAACCAGTACGGTGGTTAACGATTAAATGCCCCCTGTTTAGCTAACTGGATTCTGACATACTTCGGTAGCCAATAGTTCTACTGCACTTCTGCTTGGCATTTCCTTGGATTCGACATTTTCATCCCTATCCCTTGTCGGATATCCACTTATACACTCAGCCCCTTCAATGCTATCAGGAACGTTTAATTATTACCTTACCTTTCTGTGAGGGGTGCAATGTGCGGTCTTGTAATTTCTATTTATTTCCTGGTATGGTGAACAATTTAAACCTCTATAAGTTAACACCCTGTATTTTTATACCAAAGTTCTAGGGGCAACCCACTAAATGTTACAGGGGCTCTTTATATCTATAATTTTCGCACTAATTAACAATGGACCCGTTTGGGGGGCTGTTTCCCCCGGGGAAATGGTCACCCAATTTACTTTCAAAGCACACACTACCCCATAGGAGAATACTCTCACTTCATTTTACTGGGACAATTTACCTCACCTCTTACATTGATGCTTCTCAAGGGTTTCGAGGGGGTAAGACTTAAACCTCTGATTAACTTTTACACGAGGGTACTTTCTGGTGTCAATGGTTTTACACTTACTTGGGCTATCTCTACTAAAGTGCAGAAAACTCAATGTTCTACTCAACAATACGTTCCAATGGAGTGGGGCATTGTGCGGTTACATTTTTGGAATAGTGTGATTTCCAATGACCCACTTTTCTATGCTAACTCCATTTTACTATCCACTGAATATCTTCTTTGGCATATAATCCGTTGCAATTTAAACCTGGATGGTTGACAGCAGGAGGAATTTTCAAGGAGCAATTGCTAACATGAGTTTGCAAAAATTAAGCACCCCCTCAATTTGTTGGTCTGTGTAAGATACTCATGACAGCAGTTTGCCGATCAGTTCCGATGGGCCTCAGTGCCCCCTATGAACATATTTTGTATTCTGTCAAGTTATATTCAGTGGATTTAACCCCCCCCCCCCCCCCCCCCCCTCCCCCACCCCCCCCCCCCCACCCCCCCCCCCCCACCCCCCTCCCCACCCCCCCCCCCCCCCCCCCCCCCCCCCCCCCCCCCTCCCCTCCCCCTCCCCCCCTCCCCCCCACCCCACCCCCACACCCCCCCCATCACCCCACCACCCCCCCAACCCCCCCCCACCCCCCCAACCCCCCCCCCCCCACACCCCCCCCCACAACCCCCCACAGCCTCACCGCCTACCCCCACCAACCAACCCCCTCACCAACACCACACCCACCCCCACCACCCCCCCCCCCACCCAACCCCCGCCCCACGCCACAGCCCCCCCCCCCCCTCCCCCCCCCTACCCACCTTCACCCACACCCTCAACCTCCACCTACCTCCCTCGGCTCCACCTCCCCCACCCCACCCACCACCACCCCACCCCCCCCCACACACCACCCCTATACACACACCCCCCCACACCCCCCCCTCACACCCAACCCCCCCCGCCCCCCACACCCTCCCCCACCCACCCACCCCCCACCCCCCCACCCCCCCCCACCCCCCCCCCACCCCACACCACCCCCCCCCCACCAACCCCCACCCCCCCCCCCCCCCCCCCCCCCCCCCCCCCCACCCCCCCCCCCCCCCCCCCCCCCCCCCCCCCCCCCCCCCCCCCCCCCCCCCCCCCCCCCCCCCCCCCCCCCCCCCCCCCCCCCCCCCCCCCCCCCCCACCCCCCCCCCCCCCCCCCCCCCCCCCCCCCCCCCCCCCCCCCCCCCCCCCCCCCCCCCCACCCCCCCCCCCCCCCCCCCCCCCCCCCCCCCCCCCCCCCCCCCCCCCCCCCCCCCCCCCCCCCCCCCCCCCCCCCCCCCCCCCCCCCCCCCCCCCCCCCCCCCCCCCCCCCCCCCCCCCCCCCCCCCCCCCCCCCCCCCCCCCCCCCCCCCCCCCCCCCCCCCCCCCCCCCCCCCCCCCCCCCCCCCCCCCCCCCCCCCCCCCCCCCCCCCCCCCCCCCCCCCCCCCCCCCCCCCCCCCCCCCCCCCCCCCCCCCCCCCCCCCCCCCCCCCCCCCCCCCCCCCCCCCCCCCCCCCCCCCCCCCCCCCCCCCCCCCCCCCCCCCCCCCCCCCCCCCCCCCCCCCCCCCCCCCCCCCCCCCCCCCCCCCCCCCCCCCCCCCCCCCCCCCCCCCCCCCCCCCCCCCCCCCCCCTCCTCCCCCTCACCCCCCCCCCCCCCCCCCCCCCCCCCCCCCCCCCCCCCCCCCCCCCCCCCCCCCCCCCCCCCCCCCCCCCCCACCCCCCCCCCCCCCCCCCCCCCCCCCCCCCCCCCCCCCCCCCCCCCCCCCCCCCCCCCCCCCCCCCCCCCCCCCCCCCCCCCCCCCCCCCCCCTCACCCCCCTTCCCCCCCCCCCCCCCCCCCCTCCCCCCCCCCCCCCCCCCCCCCCCCCCCCCCCCCCCCCCCACCCTTCCCCCCCCCCCCCCCCCCCTCCCCCCCCCACCTTCCCCCTCCCCCCCCCCCTCCCCACCCCCCCCCCCCCCTCCCCCCCCCCCCCCCCCCCCCCACCCCCCACCCCCACCAACCCCCCCCCCCCACCCCCCACCGCTCACCCCCCCCCACCCCCCACCACCCCCCCCACCCCCCCCCCCCACCCCCTTCACCCTTCCCCCCCCTCACACCCACCCCCACCTCCCCAACCCTCCTCCCGATAGGATGTAAGAACCTTACATCAAGTGTTTTGTAGTTTGTGAACTTCTCGGCAATAGTTATGTTTATCTACAACCAGCTGTGCCAAATCTTAGAACCACCTCCATAACCTCCATATCCTGCCAAGTGCCTGTGCCAATGCTCGCATTCCTTAGGAACTTATATCTAATAAACTAAAACAGTACCGTTAAACTTCAAAGTCCAGCGTGATTCGGGCACTTTGTTAACTTCAACAAACCCGCTAATCTGGGGCTGTTTATAACAATAAAGGAAGGGCATACACGAGGCCTGTAAACAGTTATATTAAATATGAACATTTAATCATGAAAACAAATATAGAGAAGGTATGTTTTAAGGCTTACTTATCTTACTTACTTACTTATTCGTTCCCCCTTTCTTACCTTGTTATGTAGAGGTTTGGAATGACAGGGGGCTCTGATTCACCCTATCTGTATGCTGTATTAAGTAGCACCTTAGCACTGGTTTCGCATTCTAGTCCTCGAAGAGCCTCAAAGATTTCCCGTCTAGACATGTAACTGTACCCTCTAACCAGCGATATCGACCCAAGGGTTACAATTATGAAAGACTGGATCATTCGATCTGGTGAATAAGACATGCTCAGTCGTTGGTAGCCGATCTTATTACTATATTTCATGCTGACACGGCATACATCCAGTCTTCATTCTGGGGACAGTTTTACTGAGGTCTGCAGGGGGAGGGATCTTGATAGGCCTTGGACCTAATCGTCTCTGGTCGGGCCTTAGCCATGTCTTTCTTGTTGAGCTTCAACCACATCCTCAGATACCTACAATATCTTGTTTGGATCTGGATTAAAAGGAGTTCACAAGTCTATGGCCCATGTACTCGGCATTCCGGTGATGTCTGTATATAAGGCACTAGTAAAAAATCAATGAAGTAGATCACTGGACAACAGATAAAACGCTAACATACATGAGTGGATTTACCCAGGATTTGAACCCTGGAGTTACCGTGCGGTGACCAGTTTGCCTGAGCCTAGCTGATCGTATGGAATCTTGCTAAATTCAGTGCTCTGACCATCTACAGTTATTAAATAAACAGGTTTGTTTCATTGACAGTGCGAACACATACTTATAAATAGACCGACAAGTTTACCTATCGGGCAGTACAGAACTACTAATGACATCTAGTGTTGGAATGTCAAAGGACTTTTTTTTTTAACATCATTTAGACTGGGATTTAATTTTTCTATTTGTAGGCATACTGTGATCTAGTTTTATGAATATACCTATTTTAGTAGTATAGAGCCCAAAAAGGGAGGCTTGGTCATACGTTTGTACTGTGACGTATGGCACAACTTCTAACCACTGCATCTACCTTAGTTAGTCAAGGGTGCACTACTATACAGTATACACTTCATCAGATAGGTTGTCTGCACGATCCTATTAGATTCATGACATGGATATAGTAAGTTTCCCATGATAGTAGTGATAATCGAAAATGGGAATAGAGTATACCGTAAATGTTAGAACAGCAAGCTTGAAGCTAGATCAGCTTAACTGCTCACTTCAGCAATGTGGCACTAGTAAACTTCAGTATTTCGAGATTTACAGTCAAGGGCATCTACAGGAGATCCCCCAACCCTAAGAGTATCTGTGTCAATTTCCATGAATCCCGAATCAGATAATTAGTTTTTCAGGAAATTATACTATAAGTCCTATAGAAGACGAGTTAATCTTTGTTTTTACTAACTTAGATCCTAGGCACGTATAAAAAGCGATGCATAAAATATCATTGACAAACACTACCTACAAACTGTGCGTTCATACAATCTAGAGAGATCAAGCCAAAAAGTTACGCGAATGTATACATGTTAAAGTACATTTAATAATAACAACTAAATCACTTTGAAAAGGTATGTCGCTAACCTTATTGCATCACAGAGAATAATGTTTTCGAGCAATACATATGAACATGATACATCCAGGTTAGAATTAAGGTAATTTTGCTATTCATTCGTATTTATCAAGCACTACTGATGACAGTATTATGGTTATTAGCAGCTCACGGCTTTACCACATCCCTGTAATGTCTAATGATCGATTGCTTCTATCGTTATTACTCTATCTGCCCCCCAAGTACAGGCCACTTACACTATAAATAAAATACCATTGACAACAATACCATGTGTTTCAGTATTAAATTGTGGGATTCTAACGCATAACAAACCTGTGAAATACGTTAGTGAATTACATAAACATCGTCACCTTATGTTGACATAGCTCGTACGGGGACATTCAAGCCATTAATTGCTAACCTCGTCCGCTAAATCCATGATACTAAACCTTCATTGTAACGACTCAAGGAACTATACAAGGACGAATGAACTAGTGAAAGGATCTAGGTCTCCATTTTCTCTGACTAAGTACCTAATTCTAGACCAGTGAATCAAGCTAAGATCCGAACACAAAACCTCTGTGCAAAGATGGCTCTTTGCGGTTACCAAGGATACAAACGCAGTTATAAGCAGGTCGATCCGAAGTAAGAATAATACAAGCCAGAATGCGATATACGATGGATGGGAAAAAAGGAATGTAAGATGACAATCAGCTTTCGTCAACGCTATGCCATTCGCTACAACTCCGGACGGTGCCCGAGCCCCCTGGAAGGTAAACATGATGTGCAATACTATTGATATAACTTGTACCCTGCATCAAAATTTAAATGTGCAGATTATACTCGGTCAAGTTTATATTTCCTGGCACAATACATGTCGCTGTACATTCAAAGGACCAAATCTAAATGACGTCATGTCTTGAAAAAAGCCTGGCATCGGTAAGCGAAGCTTACTCTGGTTTACCTGTCCCACTCTTTCAATCATTCACTTTTAGGCATTGACGGGAACTGTGTTCATAGTGTTTTTTGTTTGTTTGTTTTACAGTTTCACTTGTGTGTTGTTTTTTTTTTTAAGTCTTTCATCAATGTGTGTCAAGCGTGCTGGGCTTTAGGTATTTAGCAGTACTGACTTTATTCTGACACATTCTGGCCCCCGCGAGCTTACGTTTTGGACAACTTGTTTCGTGGTTCATCCATCGAGTCTTACGTGGTTCAATATTTTTTTTCACCGTTGATTATTTGTCATTTTTGACATAGTTCATGAGTTTTGAGGTTGTCGTTTTGGGTTTGTTAATTGTTATAGGTTTCTTTTTTTTTTAGGGTGTGTTTGGGGTTCATTTCTTTAAGGGGGTATTAGATGTTTTATTGTTGAGGACTTGGTGATGGCGGGGGTACTATTGTTGCTTGACTGCTTCAACCCAGTACTCTGTCAACATAATTCAGGGGCCCTCCTTAGTAGGTAATTTTCTAAGGACCGACCCTGCGACTGGAGCATACCTGTAGACGTTGGTTGTGAACCCTATGTCCATTTCCTGCTGAGTGTCAAGCACCAAAGTCAAAAAAACATTTCTATTCCTGTAGAATAGAAGATTCACATTCCGTAAAACATATTTCACGTCGTGACGTGGAACAAAAGTGATGGCCAATCAGCCTTAACAGGCGAGCTACACCAACGATGACAGCTAATAGATACGCTCACAAATTATTATCGACTTCCAAACCTCTTGTAGCTTAGATGTTCATCTTACAGATGTTGAGATTCTTCGTCCAATTAAACCGTATGACTCAACGACTCTAGTAGCTGCGCCGTTGAATTAGTATGTCTACACTTTTGAGTTTTATTAACGTGCTCACTCGACATACGTGACTACTGCACTGAGATCGGTGTTGGTTCGAAGAGACCACTTCAATCGTTTAAACCGAAAAAAGGCCATTAGGCGTTAGGTCACATTTAATAAAATTACAGCTTATTTAAATCTCCAGGTACTTCTATTTTTTGGGTTGAAAAAAATAAAAAAAATACATTTATTCAGTATACACGAGTTTTCACAAGAAACTCACAATTGTGGGGAATACTGTGGTCAAGATTGAGTTACATGGTATGAATGTTGCTGATTGGTTGGGTTATATTTGGTGAGCGGTTGTATCTTAATTCAAGGTTAGGCTCATTGATATGTTCTGGAGACATCCCACGGGTAAAAGGGAATGGCAGACAAAGCGATATCACAACCGGAGAATAGAACTGGGTGACCGACACAGGAATACCGAATACGAACGTTTTTATTTTCCAAAGGGTTGAGAAAGGTGAACAATTTTGGGCACGCAGGCCACGTCTGACAATTTTGCCCTGCCACCTTTCTCTCACGTCACTTTTTTTTTACTGATTTTCTTTTATTCCTACATGCATCCTATTTTAACCCAATATGTACTGAAAGGGAATTTCCAGGCGTCTGTAAAGGTTAATATATATAGCATACTCACTTTAAATCACAGTATCTAATTATTATCAATGAAATTAAAAATCAGTGAAATAAGTACCAATATAAGTATATTCACCTTGATATAACAATATTGTGTGAAAAGTACCAATACTAAGTATCACACATGAAATAATAAATATGTTGAAAATGTTATTGGCAATTAATAAGTATTCACCATGATGACATTTTAAAAATATGTTGAAAAGCAACAATCTAAGTATCACCATGAAATAAAAATTTTGTTAGAAAAAGTACAAAACCATCATAAATTAACATCTAACATTCGAACATATTTATCATGTATATCATTTGTTCCGTAAAATTCAATTACATGTATGTAGGGGCAGATTAATCAGTATACTCATAAAGCTTTGACAAAAGAAATGCAAGAAGGCATGGGGGCAACCATGCGCTAAACCTCGCACGATGGGTCGCGTTCACACTTGGAGTCACAGAAACTGTGCTTGAGTAGTTGTTTGAAGGTGGACCCTTGCTTCCTTGGGGAACCACTAATAGTAGTATAACGGTAGCTGAGGTTGTATCTACCTCTGGTAAACCACATGTACTACCATTTAAACGTTGTACTCTCGTAGGGACATAATAAATTATTTTAACGTGTGCGGTCTGAACCATAGAGAAGTATAATCCGTTGTTTTTGTTTATAGATATACTAATAGTAGATTATGAGTGTAGAAGCCGTGTATCCATATAAATGATTTATTTTGTTCAGTATATCTTTTTGTTGTTTGCTAACACATTTATGTTATCATCAGCTTAATACCGTTACATAATGTAAAGCATCGTGATCGTTCTCGAAGAATGACCTCCAGAGTCAAAGAAGGGAAACAAACACCTATTGTAGCTACTACCCTTTTCAAACAGTCCCGTACTACAAGCACCTCTCCCCCCCCCCCCCCCCCCCCCCACCACCCCCCCCCCCCCCCCCCCCCCCTACCCCCCTCACCCCACCGAAGGTTTGTGCATAGATCGTTTTCCTCTGACTTGCGTGCGCAAAATGCACCTCATGAAGAATGTTAAAAACACATAAAACTACATCTGAAACAATGGCCAAGAAAGTTACAAAAAATGCGTTGATAGACACGTACAGTTATTTTATATTAAAGAGCTGTTACTTTAACAATCTAATCATTATTGAAAAATACCCATTCTTAAAAAGAGCAGCATGAGCAGATACACTCATATTTTGGCTTCATATATTTTTGCGAATTATTATTTTTAAAAATGAACATTGCCAAATCCTAGTACATGTCGCAGCTCACTGATGCTCATCTGGATCATTGTTTTCGTGCTTGAACACACCCCTCTAACTATTAAAGTTGGCCAATTGTCACGAGAGGATAGATGGTTATTGAATTAAATAAGATATCCTGGACATAAAGGTGTATCAGATGATTCCAGGATAGTGCCAGATAAGAGTCTGGTCTTATCAGTAATACACCCTTCTCTGAAAAGAGTAAAGGTGTATAGACAACAAAGGTAAGGTCAAGCTGTATAAGTTTCCAGAGAAGATGGTAATGTAGTACTCAGAGTCCTTATGTGATACCTCTCCAGATCCTCCTCTGTTAATATGGTGGTTATTATTGTTATTGACTCTGCTAGGGGTAATTAATTAATTTAATCCACCAACAAGAACTGTAACTTAACTTAAAGAATTTAAGTAAGTCAGCTAAAAAAGTATTTACAATTTAATTGTACAGTTTCTTTTTTCTGTTTGAAAAGTTTTTTTTTTAAACAAATAAAGAAATCATATTACAGCATTAAATAAATAATAAAATGTTCAACAAAGTCTTTCACTGAATTAAAATGTCTATCACTATGGAGAAAGTCTTGCTTGGTTGATCTCTCTCTGATTAATTAATAGTTGTTATTCTCACAGTTCTGATTGAAGATCTGCACCGCTATGTTCATCATAAAACTGTTTCTGTTTATTTTTGGTGATCAGGGATATGCTGTACAGTTGCCTGTTTGGGCAACTTATCTGAGTCACTGAAGATTGCTCCCTCTGATACTGGATAGAAATCTGTGCTGAAATTCTTCCAAGTGGTATACACGAGATGTCTGGCCCTCTGACATAGACCGGCACTGCATCCGTCGTAACCTCAGTAAAAGATGCCTCTTGTATATTTATCAGGTTTAGAGGATAGAACCTGAAACGAATTTAATTGCTACCCCTGTATTTTCTATCAATATCCCTCTGTCAGACAGATGGGGATGATAGACAGTTTCAGACAGAGTGCTAGCAGATGCACAAGACATAATATAGTAGCAACAATCAATTCAGTTCACTGTGATCAAACATTTCTTCTACATCCTTATTTATAATCCTTTTCCCATGATCCGCTTCCCTACAATAATTTGGTCATGAATAAAACTACTAAGTAATATATCAAACTATACAGTGATTCAATGCCTTTTATCCTTCCTTATGTTCCTGGTATGTATGTCATTCCATTAAGAAATACTTCTTCAGATACTTTTCCAAATTTACAGACACACTTTGGCCATCATTCTCAATTATCTTGAATATTTCCCAAGGCTCTCTTTGCCTCCAGAATTACACACAAGCCTGTAAGTTTACCAGTAACACATTGTACTTTTCTAACACATCTACACACTTCCTATCGTACAAGTGGGTTAATCATTAGAATTACACATAATTATATACCTATATATATATATATATATATATATATATATATATATATATATATATATATATATATATATATATATATATATATATATATATATATATAAATTCGTTCTTACCCTCAGGCATACCCACAGTCGAGCTGTTAATGGTTGTTTAAGGTCTGTTTACAAGTACAGATGGCAAATCGCTTCCACTAACACATGCTTTCTTTTGCCGCTCGCTGTAGATTCATATATTGTGACTGACCTGATTCTGTTAGGCACGCTCTATTTATAGTGTGACCTCGAGCATCCGAGATGGTTTCTTCTA
This sequence comes from Oreohelix idahoensis, assembly GCA_024509875.1. Lineage (NCBI taxonomy): Eukaryota > Metazoa > Mollusca > Gastropoda > Stylommatophora > Oreohelicidae > Oreohelix > Oreohelix idahoensis. The sequence continues at coordinate 5,179 of JAMPIV010013741.1, read as the reverse complement.
CTAATGTGTTTTGAGTTCCGAAAATATTGGTAAATTTGCCTATTGTGCAAATCAGGAAAACTAAGTTTTTAGTTATCTCCGTTATTTATGGAGCGATTTTATTCATCTAAAGTTTAACATTTGCCCTGTATTATTCTACATATTTCTGGTTATTAATTTTTTTTCATTTCTAAATGCATTTTAATCTATACGTACTTTACACAGCTAAATAATGGACTACCCTGAGGCTTCGATGCATTCAATTAGAGATTTTCTCTCTTATTATACTACTTGTCGTAAAAGTCTTTGTACAGACACGTAGAGCGACATCCTCAATATCGTTTTGGTAGCCTCTTCCAGGTGGTACTTCTTTCATACTGATGTAGTTAATTTTCCTCCAATACTTGTTTGCACATATTGAGACTTCCATGTTATTTATCTAAGGCTGTAGTAAACACGGCATAACGGAGCGTTGTGATTGGTCTGTGTATCTTGCCGTTCTCATAAAGTATGGCGCTCAGTTTTGAGTAAAGAATCCGTGTTGTGAATCCAACTTCACGACACCAATGACATGCAGTGCATAATGATTTGAAGATTTTAAATCCTGAATATATCTTATTTAATTGAATGTGGCAACTCAGCCTTATATAAGTGTTCTGTATATTTTGTTGTAACTACGAACATTTTTTTTTAAATAAGTAAGAATTGATATTTGGTTTGTACTTTATAAATCTAAAATGTGGCCACCGCGCAAAAATGGCAGAGAACCCCTGTTTTAAACTGATCACATTTAGACATTTTCTTACCAGTTTTGACATTTTAAAAAATGAAATCTATGCTATAATTATAATGAAGTATTAAATAGACATATATTTTATAATTCATCTTACTTTTGATCGCCCAATTAACCTATCTCTTTGGCTTAATGCTGGTTGGGGTAAACAAAAAGTCGGCTAATTATTCACCCCTACACAAAAGTATAGAGACCACAAGGACAAACGAGGTGTGGCTGCTACAGATGGTCTTTCATGTCAAGCTTGATGTCCAGTGTGACTTCCAAAGGGTCAAGTGCAAACAAGTGGACGCATAAAATTAACACAGAAGGGAAGTTACAACAGCGGAAATTGTGCACAGACGTGTGACAATAGTTTTGGATGACTGGCGTTTAGACTTTTCTTTTATAAAATTCTCTGAGCTCTAGAATGGTCACCCCAGGAAACTCGCCAGACGTGGTCAGTAAAAATTACAAAGTACTTGAGCAGTTGTTGAAGCTAGTCTTGAGATGATCATGATGATGTTAATAAAAGTGACGACGCAGAGGTTGGGGAGGAGAATGAAGATATTTCAACAGAACAAACTGAATTCTGAGACGTTCTGATAAATTCTAAAGACTTTAGAAGCATTTGAAGCTATTAATTAATACAGCAGTTAGTGGCAAAAAGCTTGTTTAAAACAGCAGTAGTATATATTATTATATTTATGCAGTATTAGTAGCAGTAGTGTAACTAATAGTTATAGTGAAATAAGTAATTTGCAAATAATGAAAATAGATGACTTGAAAGCACTCGTAAGAAAGAAAGAAAGCAAGAAAGAAAGAAAGCAAAAAAGAAAGAAAGCAAGAAAGAAAGAAAGAAAAAAAAAGAAAGAAAGAAAGAAAAGAAAAGAAAGAAAGAGTATATTAGACCAGTGGTTCCCAACCTTTTTACATCTAAGGACCACTTTTCCAACTATATAAGTTGCGGACTACCAGCTTATATATAATATCGCAATGCCATAAACACGTAACTGTTTTTATTCAATAGATGAAAAGGCCAGATAACAAGGAAATTGTAAAGTAATTGTAATAAAAAAAAAATTATACATACAATATATTGATTACATACTCACTGGTTACATACATATTGGTTAAATACTATACATTCATACAATTTAAATGGTTAAAATTACCCAATATTCAGTGGGAGCCTTGTGCTTGCATTTCGCTCACTAGATTTTCAATATTAGGCTTCATAGAAGTTAAAGACAGTTTCTTGCAAACGGTTTCTGTGTTTTGTTTTTATAGAACTAAAAACGTAGAATGATCAGAGCAAAATTATAGCACTTAATACCACATCGATAACGCAGCCGCTGACCACCTGATAATGCGCCACGGACGATAAGAGGTCCGAGTACCACAGTTTGGGAACCAATGCATTAGACAACAGAAAATTAAAATTAAAAAATAATTCGCGTTTCGTGGAATCGATCCAGGTCCTTCTAGATGGAACATTTACCTGGCTGGTAGAAATAAACGTGTTAACAAACGACCATCTAAACACCCCTTCCAAAAATATGCTACAGCTTAGTTCGTGTCATTTACGTCATTATTCGCAACTATGGACCTTGAACCCATTCCCATTCACAAATTGTATACGCACCACTACTGTCAAACGCCATCACAAAGAGGTAACGTTTAGTGATGGGGGATCAAAGACAAGACTTTCAAACGTCTGCAATAATGCACACATCCCTAATGCACACATCCCTAATGCACACATCCCTAATGCACACGTCCCTAATGCACACATCCCTAATGCACACATCACTAATGCACACGTCCCTAATGCACACATCACTAGTGCACACATCCGTATTGCACACATCCCTAATGCACACATCCCTAATGCACACGTCACTAATGCACACGTCCCTAATGCACACATCCCTAATGCACACATCCCTAATGCACACATCCATAATGCACACATCCCTAATGCACACATCCCTAATGCACACGTCCCTAATGCAGACGTCCCTAATGCACACATCCCTAATGCACACGTCCCTAATGCACACATCCCTAATGCACACATCCCTAATGCACACATCCCTAATGCACACGTCCCTAATGCACACATCCCTAATGCACACATCCATAAAGCACAAGTCCCTAATGCACACATCCGTAATGCACACGTCCCTAATGCACACATCCCTAATGCACACGTCCCTAATGCACACATCCCTAATGCACACATCCCTAATGCACACGTCCCTAATGCACACATCCCTAATGCACACATCCCTAATGCACACATCCCTAATGCACACGTCCCTAATGCACACGTCCCTAATGCACACATCCCTATTGCACACATCCCTAATGCACAAATATCCCGTGTAGTTCCCAATGGTCTGTAATGAGACAAAGAAATAATAGCACGCCCGCATCCTCCGGCATTAGTAAGAGGCCACACACATGAGACTGTGCGTAGGCGTGGCAACTTTGTGTGGTAAAACGAGTAGCTATAGAAACCACAACTGTAAAAGCACATACATGCTTTGGTACAGATTCACTGCAAGAAGACCAGCTGAAATGATAGCACCATGATCTAAAATAGGGGTTCTCCACCTTTATTTGCTCATGTTCCTCTTCTGAGCCTTATTTACCTCTGTGTCCCACCCCCCCCTACCCCCCCCCCATAGTCGCTGTTATGTTGAAAAAGGTACTTTACCATCTTACTGTGGCCCCCTACAAATATGGCATGGCCCTCTGGCAAACTTTGAGAATCACTGCTCTAAAAAGGAACAAAAAGGGACATCGTGAATGACGATAAATACCCAAATAGACGATGACCGTAATAATAATAATAATATTCGTGTATATTAGATGCTGATAAAATGTGAGCAACTGTGTGAATATAACTGGCTCGTTTTAGTAACAAACATAATGATTTTGTAATAGTAGCAATCGTATAGCAACAGTAGTAGTTAATGTAGTAATGGTAGCAATAGTAATAGTAGTACCAACTGCAACTGTATTATTAGCTAAATAGTAGCAATAGCAGCATGCATGGAGGCATGTCTGGAGTCATCCGTATATGACCACCAGCTAGGCACAATGCTGTAGTATATAGATGTGGATGTGAATATCTGTCTGTGAGACTAATTGCACCCTCATTGACTCTTGAAATCACCCACCCACTTCCAGGGATTCCCCCTGTGGTGAAACATGTTGAGAACCCACTAAGCTTGGAAGAGTCAACTGAGCCCCAGACGTAACTTAGGTTGGTTGCATGCAAGGGAATCCCACTATTGACCCCATGATAGACAGGGGAAGCTGAGAAGTGGCTCTGTGTAGGGCGTGACGATTCCTTGGGAGAGTTCAGAACCAGAGCACAGTAGTTTAGCTCTGCCTATTAGGAGAGCCCCTTTGGATGGCGGTGAGTGCACAGTATTCCACATGCTTTATCCTCCTGGCTTGGGAATAGATGTAATGAGCCTTTAAATGCAATCCAAACTGGAGAAACATGAGCTTATGATATCAACTCAACACTTTTCGGAATGGCAGAAAAGCCACAGAAAAAGCATAGATATACAGTGTAGATAATACCAACGAGTCTTCAACTTGGTACTGGCTACAAAAATGCAAGAAGTTCGGCAGGCCTAGTTAAATAACAACATCAATAACAGCGGCTGCCGTGGTAACAGAAAGTAAACAGATACAGTAATAGTACGTTTAGTGGTAACAGAAAGTAGACAGATACAGTAATAGTACGTGTAGTGGGAACAGCAATAATACAGTGTGATTTAAAACTCTATATTTATTTTTTTAGTTTTATTTCTTCACTTCTGTCTTACTGAATAGACGAAAGAAGAAAAAATAAACCTACTAGTCACGTGTCAAATGGCAATTATGGCTCATTATTTTGATATTTCTGTCATATACATCCAATAGATTCAAGTGAGGATATAAACATTTGACAAATAGCGCGTGACTTTTTAGTCATCCTGTAGTACAGGGCTTCTTATCCTTTCTTTGTGCCCTGGACTCCTTTGATTGTTCGGTGAAAGCTGATGACCTCTTTGAATGTCAAGTGAAGGCTGCTGAACCCCTTCATTGTTCGGTGACGGTTATGGACCACTTTAATTGTCCAATTAAGGCTACTGACTACTTTGATTGCCCGATTAAGACTACTGACCCATTTGATTGCCTATGAAGACTACCGACCTTTCTGATTTTCCAATAAAGACTACTGACTTCTTTGATTGTCCAATGCAGAGTATTGACCCCTTTGAATGTTCGGTGAAAGCTACTGACCCCTTTGACTGTCCAAATAAGACTACTGACAGCTTTGATTGTCCGGTGAAGGTTACTGACCCCTTTTATTGTCAAATAAGACTACTGACCAATTTGATTGTCCAGTGAGGACTACGAACA